>JAOQMM010000001.1:4425914-4436200 GCA_027563515.1 Erythroxylum platyclados
GTTGGAGAGCCCCATAATGAATTTCCAAAGAACCCACCAAGGAAATGGCAAAAACCTCTTGTCTTGGTGAATTGGTACGAAAGAGCGGGTAATTAAGTAACAGACTGAGAAAAGCAGAAGCAAGCAGAAGGTCTCCAATACATCACCAGAAAAGCTAAAATAAAATTAGCCTTCACAGCAACTAACCAGGTCGGGACCTAATGATAAATACCCATAGGCCAAAGACTTAACCACCGGTTCAGTAACCATGGTTCAAAAAGCTGACCATGATGGTTTGTTAAACGCGGCTACACGTGGAGCGTGGCTGTACGATGCTCATTTTCTCTGATTTCGACATTTTCACTAGGACTAGCGATGGTAAATTAAGACGGTGACACGTGTACTATAAGTTTTGTGGTGGGCGCACCAGGTTGTACCTGGTGGCAAGCCAAGAGAAAGATGCTTGAGTTTGATACGTGGAAGTTTCTTGATTTCTGGCAGCCGCGTGATGGCCTTCATGGCCGTACGATTTGATTGAGATCTTTTCATGTAAGTGTAACGGACATAGAACCAGCTTGACTAGGGACCACTTGATGGTTTGTGATTGAATGCTGAAACGACATTGCTCTTTGACAGGTTGATGACACTTTACTACTTAAATATCTATCTTGGATTGGATGTGGAAAAGCCTGACGTCTAAGATTTAACAGAATGATCAGTCTTTTTATTTCATGGGATGGGTTAGGATGATTATGGGCTGGCATGGCAATTAGTGTGCCTAAACCCTGAAATGGAAAGACCAGCCTCAGCCTCAGCCCCAGCCCCAGCCCCGGCCCCGGCGAAAGGAACAAGGAATAAGTCCACTTGTAGTTAACATAACATGCTTCAAAGGTTACAGTTGGCAGCGGCTGCAAAGTTGTTTCATTTTTGTTGTTTCTCAGTTTCTGTTGTTTCCGGGTGTATTATTCGTCAAATGAACAATGGACCTCATAAAGAATGTGAAAACTACGTTTTATTGAGATTCTTAAACCAGCTGGCCTCTAAAAGAATGTCAGCAAAATGACAAAAAAAGGAAGTTTTATGATTTTCTTTTTTTTTTTAGTTTTTAAGGATAATGATTCTCAAGTGAAAATTTTATGTTGGAATTACAAGTAAAAAATCACTCTATCAGAATTATATAGGAGCCTAAGATGTGGTAAATGACAAGTAGTATACAAGTGGCCATCTGCTAATGACCTGTTCTGGTGGAAGGATCAATTCCCACTGCCCTATAATAGGATGCTTCGGCATTGGCCAATCGAGTTTGAAACATGGTCCATTCCTTTCGACACCTCTCTCTCACCTGTCACAGACGAGGATAGCTCAGTCTAGTCACATATTCTTCAGAACATGAAGTGCCAGCTTTAATATGTCCAAGAACACACACGCTTGAACAAGTATGGCAATTTTATAACAGTGCTACTTACCCCCTGCCACGGCGCCTTCCCATTTTGTGATTCACCCTATTAACAAATAATTCCACATCAGAAGTTGCAGGGTTCCTATGCTCTTAATGAAGGAAAAACACATGATTTGGATAATTGAAGAAGACCAAACAGTGTCCTTACCTGGTTACCAAGTGAAGGAACGGTTTGATGAACAATCCACTGAGAGTCTACAACTCCAATCTTCTCGTGAGCAGGCTGTTCAATAGAAAATAGTTCAACATAAGACCACCATGATGCGCAATTATAAGAAATGAAGTACAATAAGCCAAAATGGATAAACTAAAGAGAAGGAATAGAAGAGATTCTTGCCTCTACACATTTTCTTAGAGAGAAATCAAGACCCCATCCGTGCACCAAGTCATTCTGCAAATTCCAACACAATGTGATTACACTTACTGTAGCATCACACCAACACAAACACACAGACAAAGAGAGGGCTGCACATTTTTCTTTCAATTCCAAAGATTAGGACAAACTTCTTTACCTGAATCATATGCCATACACAGCGCCATGCATCTCGTGAAAACACTGGAGCCATGATTTCAACAAATCTGTATCGGCAACCCAAAAGAACCCAGAAGTAAGCCGAAAGCTCTGAACAAATTGATTGTACATAAAAGGTAAACAAAACCAACGCATTTAAGAAGAACAAGATCAACATAGGCAAATCTATCCATACGCTGCACAAGGAGGTAAAAGTGGATCTGTGCACCAGCCAGGTTTCTCCAGAGTGTCTCTGATAGGAATAGACAAAGAAAAGAATATCTTATGTGTTAGCAACACAGATCTAACATTAAGAGTCAAGTTCTGGCTTTTCTGTATGTACATTATACAGTTAGTGTCATTCTTACTTGTGGACTTCACGATCACCTTTTCTCTTTGTCATCTGCCATGTTAACCCTTTGTTGGGTTCCAATCCTGGTTGAGAAATCTCCAAGCCATGTTTCTTCACTAGTTTTAGGTATCTAAAAGCGCAAAAAAGCGCGAAACAAAATTTTCAGTTCATTGAACCAAAATACTTGTAGCGAAATTCCCAGACTTAAAACTCACTCTTCTGCATTGAAGTGCTCAACTCCCAAGTCTTCGTCCCATATAAATATGTAATCATATGGTGCGACAATATCAGGATGTAGAAAACGTTTTGCATACCACCTAGGAGGAAAAAATTCATGGAATTGTATCTTCAAACATTGTTCAAATTTTGGAGTTAAGGATACTCAAGACACTAGGACAAGAAAAGTACAAATCTATGAGCTTGGAAATCTTTAATCCCATTTTCTGAAAGAGGCTAGCTATAGTTCATTACCATTTAGTCTGCTTTCGGACACTAATATGGATAGCCCGCTTGGACCATTCAAATTCATCCCATTCAGTCACTCGCCCATCATAGTGGAAAAGAACAATTGTAAAGTTCTCTGAAAACTGCAAGACAGACAAATAAGTCATGTCTTTACTGCAGGTAACCATATCAAGATATTTAAAAGGAAGAGAAGAAGAGCAAAGGTGTACAGTAGAGGGGCAGTTAGGCAGTGTGCTGATCGGGATACAAGTGTGTGTGTGTATTTGCAAGTGTATAGGCAGAGAGAGAGAGAGAGAGAGAGAGACAGAGAGGAAAAACCTTCTTTACACATGAATCAATATTTGCTCTTTGATCATAACCAACCGTGAAGGCTACCAGATACTTAGGTGTATGAGTGAAGTCCTGCATACCAAACACTCTCAAAATTCAGTCAATTTATCATGTTCTCATGCATCAACGGAGGATTCGAGAGGAATGGGACAGATCTAGAATTTTTATTTAGTGTGGAAGATTATCTAACAGACCACAGTTTACCTAATCTAATCAAATTTTTACTGCGGGGCAACATGCTACTCACACCCATGTAGCTTGTTCCTGTGACAGGACCAAGAGAAAGCAGGGGGAGAGGGTGATGATATTGTGTCAGTTTATGCATTTCTGGACAATGTCTATCATCATAGACAATGTCATGTAAACTGAAACTTCAATTGTTGAGTGCACCCAGGAAAATGCTACACATTTTTGTTTCTCACGATTCTTATCAGAATGATATGGCAATACACATAGCAAGGAAGTTCTACATCATCACATAACTATCAAGATATTTCACACCTCGTTATTCTCCCTATCTTTAAATTGCTTCTAGATTCCAGCATAGATGAATTCCTTTGTCCCCATTTCCCTTGGCTTAAGAATCAATATACAGTTACATCTACTTCTTTTGTACCCACACACTTGTTCCAATTACAAATTAGTATGTTCTAGTAATATAACGTTTTATTCACAGCTAGAGGACTTTTTAAACTTCTTTGAAGCACCAGTTGCCTTTTTCCACTTTAAAGGCATAGTAAATCATCTTTTACGCATTGCAATAATTTATGAGAGGGTTCAGGCCTAAAGTCATCTTGCATATATATATGAAAGACAGCAGAAGGCACACCTCACTAGGCTTGCCCCACAATCTTCGCAAATAGAAATCAGACTTGGCTGCAACTATTCCAGGTGGGAGCATTTCTGCACCTCGGGGGTTTGAAGGCACCCAAATCTGCATACAATGACAGGACAATCATTAAATCAAATAAGAAAGGGGGAATGCACATAGCATATATTTCCAAATAAACTAGCCGCTACTCAAGCTATTCAGTTATTCTCTAACATCAAACTCACATGTAAAATTCAAAAGTCCATCTGGATGGAGCTCTGCAATGAACTACTTTTAACCATGTCAGTTAAATGTGCTCTTTAAACAAATATTTACTATAGTAGTCACCTAACAGAAGAAGTGGCTCCATAAGAAAGCTCCCTTCTGTTTTTGTTTGTCAATCCTTTTTATAACTTAAAAATGGCTGAATGAGACTTAGCTTAAGAAGGTGCCTTTTATTAGCAGAATAAAAAAAAATGGATCTGCATTCAACTGCTTTCCCAACAGTCTATGCTGACGTCAGAAGAGATGGAAGCTAACTCAATGGACTTGACAAAACCATGTGTTCTTGAGTGCTATCTCAGTTGAAAAGCTAGAGAACCTAGTATAGTTTGAGTATCATGCCAACTAGATGGGCCAATCAAGCTCTCTACAGCAGAAAAAGACCTCAAGGTATATAAAGGCTATGATGATGGAGAATATCATTCACCTTAGCTGTATCATTCAAATTTTGGGGCCGACTGGTGTCTCTACGATAAGATAAATCATCCAAAACTTTTTGTGCTGATAGCCCTGAACTTTTGTCTTCAATGTCAGCAAGATCAACAGAAGGGAGAAAATTGGATGCAATATTTAGCTGCAAGAGTAAAACAAAAAAGTAAAAACTAGTATTGGGCACTAGGAAAACTCATCAATACAGACAAGGAGATTACTGGAAGAGGAGAAAAACACTCCGATATCATAACAAGGAAGAAAAAGAGGAGATATTCACGAATGGAAGCAGAGGAAAACACTAGATAAGCTCAAGAAAAAATATAGACAGAAAAAGTTCAAACATCTGCATACCTTACTTAGAGATAATGAGGGAAATGATACTCCTATAAAGAAGCCAAAAGCTATTCCCAGAAATGTGGTTATGATAAGTTTCATACTCTCATTAGGTTTTTTTGAAGGTGTACTGCAGAATAAACAAGCAGATATTTCAGATAAGCAGTCATCTCTTTTAATCGAACTAAAGATTTTGCAAAAAGAATTTAAACAGTAAATTTGAACCTGCGTGTAAGGATTCCCATTCTGGTTAGAAACTTCTTGTAAGTGATGATGCAGTAAAACTCTGAACTGCTCAACAGGCCCTGAGTTCCCCGTGATATAGGCGGGACTCAGAGAAGGAACACAGGACCTGACCCAAAAGGGATGGCAAATTGGAATGTTAGTCACAAGTGTGAATATTAATAAATGAAAAGTACACAGAACCAGTACAGTAATTTTGCACATTCAAATCATTATGGCCTACTGGACTGAGTTAAAGAATGAACTCAAGACTGCAAAGAATGCCAATATTTAGGCTTAACAAGTATAGGCTTAACAAATATAGCTGCCAGCAAACTGTAATACTCTCTTAAAGCAAAGATCTTCTATCTAATGCCTAAATTAGCAAGAAGGTAAAATGAACCGAAACACAAGGGTTTCCTTTTCAAAAGTGATTAGCCAATATTCATCAGCACCTGAAAATATATCTAATCCCACTAGCACCTATCCATACTAAATTCAAGTTTGGTAATAACTAAAAGAAATCGTGACATGAATTGGCATTATAGGAACCCACTCAATTATATGAAGAGGCACATTTTCTTAACAGAATAGCAAGCATGAGCGCCTTCCATACATCACTCCACAGGTAACTACGAAGAAGAGGACTTAGTGCCAAGTTGATAAAATAAACAGAGTGAAGATCCAGGTAACGTCCAAGAACAACTTCTCAACTCGATCCTCTATTTTCAAGCAACTCAATGCAACTTTTGACTAACATTAAAATACTAATGTACCACGCACTAGAAATACATATTCCTTGTAGTAAAATTAAGAGAGGAAAAACTCTGAACTAGCTTCGATTCGAAGGTAAGGAACGAAACCCACATGAAAATAAAAAAAAACCTTAATATTAAGTCAACATACTCAATTGATCCTCTAACACGTAAAGGGCAAAAATTAAGTTACCGATAAATGAACTTCGATGATATCAAAGACAATGAACTAGATATCAGTGAACGTAAAGGAAAGAAGAAAAAGAAGAAAAAGAATGGTATGTTGATTGCCAATGCGAAAAATCGAAGAAATCAAAGATGAATAGCCTGAAAAACAGCCGAAAACCCGCCCAAAAGAGAAAGGCACAAGACTTGATAGCTTGAATGTGAACTTTAACAAAAATAAGGAACACCCAAATCCTCAATTCACTCAAAACACGAGGGACAATAACGTGCGACCTCAATACGTACTAAACGACACCAAACTCAATACGCAAGATCAGAAGACCAAAACCCCATAAGATCGAAACTTGCTAAACCCAAATGAGAAAGCGAGATCAGGAGCATATAAAAAGGTATGGTACCTGCAAAAAAGATCACGAGAACAAGCTACTTGCTCTCAAGAAATGGTGAATCAGAACTTCCTCGGAGAAGACTAACGCTTGTGATCAACTTTTCGGGTTCTAAATTAAAAACCCCAGAAAGAATAACGCTTGAAAAAGTTGAGATAATAAACGCGAAACTACAGATTTAGAGTCTGAACGTGAAACTTTTTGAGGTTACAAGTTACAAATGAAAGAAGTTGGTGAGAGAAAACAACTCGTTTGCCTGCGTCCTGTGGGTTTGGGTTTTTAGATTTTCAGGGAAAGGTATTTAATAAGATCACCGGAGGATTTAAGAGATTACGCGAACAATGTTTTAGTTAATGGTATATATCCATTTTCTGATTATCTGATGTATTTGATTTAAATGTGAATTTTATAGGATTTGAGATTGAGATAGGAGGGAGAAATTTTAAATTTCAATTGTAGTTAGTCTATTCAGTGCATACACATTTCGTAATTTTGAGATCAACCAACCTAGAAACGATGAGCAATTGCGTTAAGAAATGATTCTCTCAAATGTTTTTTCTAATGTATTTTCCAATTAGAACATTTTGCTTTACAGTTTTTCAAGGACGTAGCTCCGACATGCGTGCATTGAGCGTACAAGAAACATGTGAACTTTCCATCTTGTGTTGTATAGACTTTTCTCAATTCATGCCCTATTCTTTTCGCATTGACCCAACTTACTTCGGGTAAGGAAGTGCGATCCTATGTTTTAATTAGAGTTTTTAATTATGTGCTATTTAATTTTGTCCACACATTTATGTAAACTCTACGTAAATATATAAATGAGATTTAATAAAATATAATTTATTCCCTTGAATAGATTGTCATAATGTCCATTCATTTTGCGCGATTATTCTTTAAATTTTTTAAGTTATAATTAAAACAAAAGCCTTTAAATTGCTTGCATTTATAATTTTTGCTGTAATTGCAATTATTACCAAATATTTGATGATCCTGATAACCATAATTTAAACCATATCAGCAACTAATCCTAATTAGCAGTTCCATTTCCAAACATGGATAGCATAATACTAAAGTAGGATCGAGTCAATTAGTCCAATAAAAAATAATACAAAGTTGCCTATATCATGCATTTAATTTGTCGTTCACATTTTTATACATTTTAATCGAGTCAAAATCAGGAAAATAAGAGGAAAAAGTTTAGTATTGTATTAATCGAGTCAGAATCAGGGAAAATAAGATGACAAGTTAACTAGCTTAGATACCTAGGATAAACAAAGAAAACAGCGTTAATGAGTTTGTGATTTATTGGCTTTGCACCTAAATATACTACAAATTTACTCGAAATGACTCGGTCGAGGGACAATGGCACACGGAGTTGGGGGGTTGCCCGCGATGAATAATGGCGGCGAGGATTTTTGACCTGAGCAAGTCAACACGCATCAACATGTACGAGAGTTTTAAATGTCATGTCGTGGCCAACCAGTTAAAGGGACGGGGGTCATATGAGTAATTGAGATCTCACGTGGCCAGATCACTGGCTGGCTCCTGCAATTTGGGGATGTCGCTTATCTCGTTTTTAACTCTTCATATTTTCTTTTAATTGCCTTTCCCTTGTATCACATACGAAATTATGCCAAGGTAGTAACATTAAAGTCATACTTTAGGGAAGTTTTGTTAAAAAAAACTGGGTCTTGGTTTTTATGAAAGTCAAAAAATGGGGTGTTAGGTGGCAGAACTGAAGCCTCCAATCCAATGTCTTCTAACTTGTAAGATAAAACTCTGCAATCAATTTCTGTCATTAAGCACCAACACGTGGTGGGTTGGGTGCACCTTCCTCTGGCTCATACGCATGCATGTTTCTTCAAAGGGACGGATCAATTTGGTCTTCCAAGTTTTATTCTGTATACTATCGTATTGATAATATATATTATATATATATATACACAAACTGTACTACCTCAGTACCTTTACTAGAATGCACCTATATTTTGGGCTTCCAGTTCCAGCTATTCCATTTCCATTTCAGCCTACCACTATTTTAAAAACACTTTGAGTTCGAGCTTTGTCCATACCCAACATAGTCTTGTTTAATCCTAGCTAATTAATTGCATGACATCCTTTTAACGGATGGAGCATGTGTGATCGGAGAATTTGGCTTATCAAGCAAGAATCTACACCAATGGCACTTAAGAACTCTAGTTCGGCACGTTTCTTACGATCCTGCTGTAAATTTTTATACTTAATATTCAGACGTCAAAACATAAATCATTCGTGTCCATTAATTTCTTGAATATAATAATAACTACATAAATGAAACAAATAAATCATTTACCTTAAGTAGAATTCGACATGATATAGAGAGAACTTTCAACAATCACGAATTAGTTTCTCTCCCTTAAACCTCTTTCTATAGCAGATAGCTTGATGGATAATTAAATATGTTCATTCTATATTTTATTTTGTCTGCGTACTCTATTAGGGTGAAGAGGGGACTAGTTTATATACTTGTTAACATTAAATCTTGTACGTCTATTAAATACTAAATTAACGGTCAAGATTTAATATACTATTAAATTAAGAAAAAATCCTAAAACAAATTTAATAAGAGCCTACAAAAAATATAGGTTATAACATCAAGCTATATTTCTTACAATACATTTCTTATAATCTCCCACTTGATCGGATGTTTCATCATTACATATAATAGTATAACATAAGGCTAGCAAAAAATTAAATCTTATAAACCGTTAACATTATAAGCAACTCAACATAACAAATCACATAATGTGGGTTATGGTCATACATAGTATAGTCGTATACTCCCTTCTATATATTACTACATTAAGAACTTATTATGTTTAGGTTCATAAGTTGCATATAAACAACCTACAGTCTACATACTTGTTATGAAAATACATAAAAATACATAAAACATTATTATCGATCATTAATACAACCAAGACCCATCCTGAGCACATGTTCTTTGAATGTCTTTGGTTGTAAACCCTTAATTAGATGATCTACAACCATGAGATCTGTCCTAATATGTTCTATATACACTCTTTGTTTCTGAATCTCCTCTTTAATAACAAAATACCTTAATTACATGTGTTTTGAGCCTCTGGAGTATTTTTTGTTTTAGAGAAGAAAATTGTTGCAGAATTATTATAATAAATTTTTAGTGGCTTGCTTACTCTGTTGACAACTTTAAGCCCTGAAGTAAAGTTTCGCAACCATAATGTATAAATTGTAGCCTCATAACAAGCTAAAATTCTGCTTCCATAGTGGATGAAGCAATAATAGACTGTTTGACACTTTTTCATGAGATTGCTCCTTTAGCTAATAGGAATAAATAGCCAAACGTTGACTTTCTACTATCAACACACCCAGCAAAATCTAAATCTGAATATCTAATCACTTCTAAATGATCAAACCTTTTATAAGTGAGCATGTAATCCTTTGTTCCTTGAAGGTATCTCAATACTTTCTTTGCAGCCTTTCAATGGTCAATACCAGGATTATTTTGATATCTACCTAACATCCCTACTATAAAACTGATGTTGGGTTTAGTAAAGGTTTGTAGGTACATTAAGCTACCCACAACAGAAGCATATAAAATTGTTTCCATTTCCTTACGTTCCACATCATTCTTTGGATGTTGCATAAGGCCAAATTTATCTCCCTTTTGAATAGGGACTACATCTGCTGAACACTTGTTCATATTAAATTTCTCAAGAATTAGCTGTCTGAGACAATCCTAATGGACCTTCTTATCTTTTA
>JAOQMM010000001.1:4508134-4535244 GCA_027563515.1 Erythroxylum platyclados
TTGATTTAAGTTGGTCCCTTCCCTTTACACATGAGGAATCTACAAAGAGCTTGTCCTACAACTCCACTTCTTGCCTTTTTTGTCACACATATGTCTGAAGAGAAACAAAAGAGATTACTACTACTTTAGAGAGTTAAGGTTCTTCAGCCATAGGAGTGAACAAAATTGGTTAAAACAGACAAAATTTTGATGAAACACAAACCTAAGCTATCATCAATTACCTTTTAGGATTCATAGTTCAAGTTAAAGATTCAGTTTTGTGGTTGTGTTTTCCTATAAGATCAAAGTAAAAAATTATCAAGACACGCAAATGGAACATACATATACATACATATATAGTTATACAAAGAAGACCAACAGCAGCTGAATGGATACAAAGAAGAAGACCAACAGATGTTACTTATTAAACTATGATCCAGCAATTGCTCCACTTCGAATAGCCTAATTGAAATATTGCTAGATTTCAATTTTGGTGTTTTAGATCAACAAATTGAATAGTCGAAAGAGTGTATATAACCCAACTATCAAAATCAGAAATTGATATGAAATTGAGTTCTAAATATTACAGAAAACTGTTACAGAAATTGATATGAAATAGGGTTCTAAATATTACAGAAAACTTAAACAATAGAGTATTTCTAATTGTTACAAAAAACTAATTGATCAATCCTACTTATCTGTTAACATTGAATATCACAGGACATGAACTCTATATGAACTTGACAACGAGAATCAACATTTCAATCCAAAACCATTACAGTGAACTAATCCATACAAGAGATGAGTCTGCAGATCAAAAGGATCATGTTCCAATCGCTTGCTCCAATGGCCGTCTGGTTATATGATCAGATGATGCTTTCTTTTGGAGACAAAATTACCACTCCAATCAAACAAATAAACACAGATCTCCGGCAACCACTCCAATCAAACAAATAAACACAGATCTCCGACAACTATGAGAGAGATCAACAAGAGAAGAAGTAATTTCAAGAAAGAATGAAAGATTTAAACTCAAACAAGCAGATGGGTTACCCACAGTAGCCGCCTAAGGAATGTCACAGTAGTCACCCAAGGAGAGTCTTCGATTTTTGCATCTACGGGTTACATGCATCTATGGAGACGGTGAGATATGTTGAAGCGAAGATGATGAAGAGAAGATGGTGAAAGACTCGTCGATTTCTAAATGATTTGAAGGATTTAGGTTTAGGTATATCTGTCGAACCGATTCAGAAGATGGTGAAAGATTCGTCGATTTCTAAATGATTTGAAGGATTTAGGTTTAGGTATATCTGTCGAACCGATTCAGAAGATGGTGAAGGGGTGACTAGCGAGAGACAAAGAATGAAATCTGAACTCTGAAGGGTTTAGGTTTAGGTATATGATATACATTCAATCGATTAAGAAGATGGTGAAGGGGCGACACGAGAGACAGAGAACGAAATCTGAAATGGTGAAGGGGTGACTCGCGAGTTGCAAGAGACAGAGAACAGAGGCAAGACGGAGAGTGAAATCTGAAAGGTATACATTCAATCGATTAAGAAGACGGTGAAAGGGTGACTCGCGAGAAACAAAGAACAACATTTGAAATGGTGAAGGGGCGACTCGCGAGTCGCGAGAGACGGAGAACAAAGGCAAGACGGAGAGCGAAATGTGAAACGTTTTGGTATATTTGTGTCCAACCGGTCTAACCGGTTCGAGGAAAGCCGGTCGGTTGTCTTATAAACCGGCCGGTTTTTATACTGACAGGTTATTAGTTAAAACCGAACCGGACAACTGGCGGGTTCAGGCTTTTTCTGGTCGGACCAGCCGGTCTGGTCCGATTTTTAAAACATTGTTATTTATGCTCTCTGTTTGAATATGTCTTCGTACGTTGATTCAGAATTCATATGCAAGTTAAACGTACAAAAAATCCACTTGTCACCTTGAGGGGAGTGTCGAAGATCATGACAATTCAGTATTTTCTATAGGAATATTATTATGCTTCAATATATAATATTTTGTGTTTAAATACTTTTGGTATTGTTTAAGAATTTTATATTATCCAAGTATGATACCTTTGTTATACTCGTCTTCTTAGAAGTAGGCTTGACATCTGAACCATCATTGTATAGATCACTCTTTTCTTTTTCTCCTTTATTTCTCATGTAGTTTACTTTTACACAATATTGACACTAATTTAATGTAATATAAATTGATCAGAATTTCTGATACTTTTTGAGTTTGTATTTTGTTCACTTGTTATGTTTCCTATCTTTCCCATATTCATCAAGAGGATTGATAACAGGTGACCAAGGAAGAGTTGGCAAGCAATGTGGAATTGAGTAATTTCAGGAAGCATGTGACAAGTTTGGCAGCCCTCGATTTCTTGGTTTGCTTGAAGTCTGATGTTTTCGTTATGACCCATGGAGGCAACTTCGCTAAATTAATAATTGGAGCGCGCAGGTACATGGGTCATCGTCAAAAATCCATAAAACCAGACAAGGGGCTAATGTCTAAATCTCTGGGAGATCCATACATGAGCTGGGGTCCCTTTGTTGAGGATGTGATTGTCACCCACCAGACCCGAACTGGACTGCCAGAAGCGACTTTCCCTAGCTATGACCTATGGGAAAACCCCTTGACTCCTTGCATGTGTAAAGCTTGACCATACAACTCTTCACCACTAATTTATTGTGAGCAGCATGCCTAGCTGCTAGCCATTGCTGCTATAACTAGCTTCTGATAACATGGAAATGAAGAGTTCAATATCGCAGTTTTGATGCAGAGAGGAACTTAAAGATCAGAATTCACATTAGAGATACCGATAGGCTCGTTGGAAATGGTTTTGGCGTGATCAGAGAACTTGTGGAGGGACCATTTGCTTGGTTCTCATTCCTGTGACGCCCAGAAGTTTTGTCGTCCAGAAGAACACGCAAACACAATGGATCATGTTAAGGACAATGTGAGCAGGTGATATTTGTGTACGAGTCGATGTCTTGTATATTACAAGTGCAAATGTGTAACTTTTTGGCCAATTCATTTTACCCATTGCTATTGACCTGAGGCGCCCAGTCTTATAAAAGCTTTTGTTTTGCAATTTTTTAATGGTTTAGCATTGTCTATTTTCCGCCTAAACCATCCACAGTCATCGTTAAGTCATATGCTATCACCAACTGCTCACCAGTAGGTGACAATAATCGTAATAGAAAGGAAGACAGATTTCAACTTCAAGCGACAACAATCACAATAATAAAAGTTCATTTGTGAGACAATAACCATAGTGAGAAAAAGGTTGACAGAACGATAAAGAACAAGAGAGAACAGAAGAGTGACGAGCTGATGGCAAGTTGACAGTGTCGGCAGAGAAAGCAAAAAAGAAAAACTAATTCCTTTTGTCTCCGTATAATCTTATCCATTTAATTTTGATTTATTTATTACAATGGATGGATGAGATTATTTTTGGAATAGGAAGAACAGATATTCAGGAACAAAAGATCTGTTCCTGAATTTGAGGATGACAATCATCACCAACAAGAAAAAAAAAGGAAGGGGAAGGAAATTGAAGAGAGAAGGAAAATTCAAGAGCTTGTTACCAAAATCATCAATAATTTGGCAGCTGATAATGGTGCGTAGTGGTTGTAGTGATATGCTTATAGCTGTGTCGTGAAAAAGAGAAGAAAGAGGGGAATTTAAGGTTTCTTTTTATATACATGGTCGGAGTTCAAAAATGTATTTTTATCCACTACATTATCTTGCTAGTTTCACTCAATCTTAATAGGAAAGTTTGTCTTCTTTTTTTTTTTTCTTTCTCCTTGTTTCAATCCCTTTTAATAAGTGGTCTTGTTTCATTCATTAAATTTTTCGGTTTATCTTATGGATGACTTTTGGTCTAGTAAACTTCACGTTTTTCTTGGAACTTTTATAGGTGTACTTGACCAATGAACCATAATCACAAGGAATGGCTACGAGATAATGCCCGAGTAGTTTTAAAAGTCCAAAATTCTATTAATAATAAGGTCAGCAATCTAATTAACCAGTCTGAGTATGTGAAAGAGTTGAAGGAATATTTAGAATTTTTATATTCAGTAAAAAGGAAATATTTGACGTATTTATAAAGCGTGTACGGGGTTTTATCAGGCTAAACAATAAGATCAATCCCTTTAAACATATTTTATGAATTTTAAAAAGCTCTATAAAGAATTAAATATGTTTTATCGTTTAAAAATTATGTTAAAGTTTAACAAGGTCAATAAGAGCAGATAGTAGTTAAATGTTTTTTGGTTGGTCTTACCTCTCAGTTAGAGGTTGCTAACTCTTAAATTCTTTCTACTGTTAAGATTCCTTCCCTATATAAGGTCCTTACTAAAATATTCTACACAAATTTCAATATGTTTGTTTCTCCCAAATTTAGACTTTTAGAGTTCTTATGAGTTGGAATAATGGAAGGGACACTGGAAATTCATCTCATAGGAATAATAACAGAGGAGGAGAGATAAGAAATTGTGACAATAAGAAGCAAGATGGAAGATCAATTAATTGTTGATATTATCATGAGTCGTACTAAATGCATGTGACAAAAGTTGCTAAATAAATCTCAAAAATCTCATTACACTCATATTGTATCTACTATTAGTATACGTAGCTCATTTGTTAAGAAGACAATTATTGTTTTCTCACCCTATCATTTATATTGTTTACACAAGTAACATATCTACATGTATTCTTTACTCTTCCTCATAATGGTTCATTGATTTTTGTGCCTCAGATTATATAATACGTAATACTAGTGTTTTTTTTACATAAACACTCTTCTCCTTCCCACGTTGCCTTATCTGATAGACCTATTCCCTCTATTATTGGTTCTAACATTATTAGCCCTACCATATTACTATCTTTGTCATCTTTCTTGAGCCTATCTTTTCTTTAATTTAATATATGTGAGTAACTCACTCATTCCTAAAATCGTTGTATTTTGTTATTTCCTTTTGGGTTATTAAATGAGCTAGTTTCCTTTTGTGTTAGTACTTATGATGTTTATGGTCTATTTCCTATTGTGTCTATCAATAGTTTGTTACTTTTATTGATGATTTCTTTTATATGACTTAGCCTTATTTAATGAAATGTCATTTTAAATTATTTTTACTCTTTTTATAATGAAATAAAAACATAATTTAATGTCTTTTACCCATACTTTGAGAAACATTAATGCTATATTTTTTTTCATACCATTCTAAACCAACACAATACGTAATTACATTCTTCATCAATCCTTGTATGTTGACACATCATTTCAAAATGACGTTGAAAAAAAATCAACATCTCCTTAAAACCTCTATGACACTCTTATTCAAAATGCATGTTCCTAAACCATTTTGGGTCGATGCAATCTTCTTAACATATTGTTTGATCAAATCTATGCCTTCTTCTATCTTCATGGTGAGATTCTTTTTAATGTTCATTTTTCTACTAAACCTTTGCTCCTTATTATATAAATTTTTGGTAGTACTTGTTTCGTTCATGATGTTCATCCTCATTTCGTTAGGTTAAATCTTAAATCTTTAAAATATATGTTTTTTAGATACTTTTATATACAAAAAAAGGTATCATACTATTGTTTAAATCTTAACAAATATCTTATGTCAGCGGATGTTACCTTTTTGAAACATATTCCTTTTCTTTTTCTAATTCTTCAATTTTTGAGAAGGAGGACAATGATTTATTAGTTTACAAGATTGCTTTTTAGACCATAAATGCTATATCTTCATATGATACTTATACAAAACCACAATCACAGCCTATTTTCTTGATTTATTATAAAAGATGAGATCATCCTTATACCAGTTTAGTACCAATATGTTCTTTGACATCAAATCCAACAACTGATGATCTTGATCTCCCAATCACTCTTTGCAAAGAAAAATGTCAATGCACTTTTCCTGTTTTCTCTTTGATTG
Source organism: Erythroxylum platyclados (assembly GCA_027563515.1). Lineage (NCBI taxonomy): Eukaryota > Viridiplantae > Streptophyta > Magnoliopsida > Malpighiales > Erythroxylaceae > Erythroxylum > Erythroxylum platyclados. The sequence goes on from JAOQMM010000001.1 coordinate 4,514,068, forward strand.
TTATAGTATTTTGTCTTCCTCTTTTTATTATTTTATTGCCTCATTTAATTCCATTACTCTTCCAAAAATTGTTTATGAATCTTTATCTCATCCTAGTTGGTGTGATTCTATAATAGAGGAGATGAATGCTTTAAATGCTATTGGTTTGTGAGATTTAGGGAACTTACATATTAAAAAGAAGGCTATTAGATGTAAATGGGTGTTTATAGTCAAAGTAATATCTAATGAATCTGTGGCTCAACTTAAGGCATGACTTATGAAAAAAAATGCTATGATTAGACCTATGATGTTGATTATTGTGATACTTTCTCTCATGTTATGAAATTGATCTCTATTCTTTTATTCATTTATACGTTAACTACTCATGATTGGCCCTTACATCAGCTAGACATCAAGAATGCCTTCATATATAGTAACCTCTAAGAGGAAGTATAATTGGAGCAACCATTTAGGTTTGTTGCTAAAGGGGGAATATGAATAATTTTCCATCTTTTAAAAGTAATTATATGGTTTAAAATAGAGTTCTCATGACTAGTTGAGAAAAAATTAATCAAGCAGTAAAAAAGTTTGGCATGAATAAGAGTAAATCTAAACACTCAATATTTTATAAACATTATTTATTTGGTATCGTTATCCTTATTGTATATGTGGATGATATTGTCATTACTAGTAGTTATAATGTGTAAATTTTATCTTTGAAATCCTTCCTTCAAATTTATTTTCTCATGAAAGATTTGGAGGTTTTGAAATAATTTTTAGGAGTATAAGTGTAAGAAGCAAGAAAGGCATTTTTTAATCTCAAAGGAAGTATATAGTGGATCTATTAATTGAGATTGGAAAGATGGGGGCTAAGCCATGTTATGCTCTAATGATTCCTAATTTATAAGTCACCAAATATGGAGACTAGTTTGAAAATGTTAAGAAATATAGGGGATTGGTTGGAAAATTAGATTTTTTTTACCTTAACTTTCTTTGATATTGCACATTATTGTCTTCTCCAACCATTCATCATTTCGATGCTTTAGACTAAATCTTATGTTACTTAAATGGGAGTTCCTAGTCTAGGGATACTATATAAAAATCATGGACATACTCATATTGAGTGTTTCTTAGAAGCTGATTAGGTAAGCTTTAAGATTGATCGAAGATCTACTAATGGCTATTATGTCTTTATTGAAGAAAACTTAGTCTCATGAAAAAGCAAGAAGCAACATATCCTGTTCAGAACTAGTGCATAATCTAAATATAGGGCTATGACATAATCATCATATGAAAAATTGTGGGTCTATGAGATCTTAATGAAATTTGGTTTTAAAGCCTTAATACCAATAAAGTTGTGGTTTTATAATTAAGCTACTATATATATTGCTCATAATCTTGCATTTCATCAAAGAAATAAATATATTGAGATAAATTGTCTCTTCATTTGTGAAAAGTTGTAGCAAAACTTGATCTCTATAGGATATATCAAAACTGGAGAACAACTTGGTGATATTTTCACAAAGGCTCTAAATAGAGCTTAGGTCAATTATATTTGCAACAAATTATACATGATCAATATCTATGCTCTAACATAAGGGAGGTGCTATAATTAGTTAATATGAGATCAGATAAGATATTCATATCAAATAGGATTATAATAGTTAGCATATCCTAATGATTGATTATAGGCTTGATGATAAGGATATTACTTCGTAATTAATTGTTTATTAGCTAGTATAATAATGTATCAATACCTTGTACAAATATATCAATAAAGAATAGGTTTTTTTCTATTCATAACAATAAAATTATATTAACACTAACCTATGCAAATACTATGGAAAAATATAATCAAAAGGCAATGAAATAAATAAAAGTAAATTAAAAAGGTTATTGAATTATTAACCTTATCAAAATTTCCCAAAATACCAAAATAAAGATTGAAATTGTGAAATTAAAAATAATTCATTTAAAATTAACTGAAAATTTATGGAAAAATTATCTTATAGAAGTCTTTAACCCTATTTAAAATGTAACCAGAAAAATGGCAAGATTTAGCTACTTTTCAGTATTGTTCTTATTTGGATGTAAATATTGTATTTTTAGGTTGTAACCTTCTCCAAGGCGCAAGCATGTAACTCCTATAGGTATTATTTCAATTCAATAACAATTCTTTTATTCTTTCCAAATAAAAGAGAATTTTTTTTACCTCCTCTGTTTTTTAATCCACAAGAAGCAAATTGAAATTATTTTTCCATTCTTTGCATAATTTTTACTTATCAAAATAAAAACAAAATCATACTTTGTAGGAATTGAACAAATTGTCTACAACATTCATTAAAGTAAGTAATTTATTAGTTAGTTTGTTAAAAAAAATAAATACACAATCTATTCCTCATCTAGAAAAAAAATAGTGAAAAATGAGAAAATTAGCCATGGGATTTCTTCTTAATATTCTCAATTTAAGTTAAAATTTTTATTCTTTCTTTAATGGCCAATTAATCAAGTTCTTTGAAAAGAAAGAACTTAAAGTGTCCCAAAGTCAACATTTATTATGTTAATAAGCATTAATGTTATGCTCTAATAGGTAAGAATTTAAACAGTAAACATATGTGTGCTCTGCTGAGTTTTTCAATGATTTTGTTTCACATATATCTTTAATTGTTTAAAAAAATTTGTAAAAAAGGAAAGCAAATTAGAGTAACTAATATTCCTATTCAAATTTATTAAAAATTGACTTTTATGTTTGAAATTTTAGGGTGAAGTTCTAATATGGTGCAATTGTTAAAAGGGAAAAAAAGATTATATGATCTAGGCAAATTTTATTAGCATGTATTTTTAAAGTTATAGAGAAATAGACAATTAAGAACTTATTTGGTTCTATTATAATTTTTTTCAAATTTTTAAAAAAATTTGCTTGATTGAGTTTTTTATTTATATTTATATTTATAATTTTCCAATTTTCATAACTTATGAAAACCATAAGCTTAAATGTTTAGTGAAAAAGCTCCTCTTTCCCTCTAAATCTATTCAATCTTAGTAACCATGCCAAGCACTCTCTAGGATCTTTTGGAGCTTAATTACTTTTATCCTTTTTCTTACTTGAACTTCTTGATATCCCTCTCTTCTGGCCTATTTTTTTAGCTTCTTTTTGAATTTTCAATTATGCTCATCTAAATTCATCTAATTGAACTAGTATAACTAGTTTAACACTTCTAAAACGTGCTCTTATTCTCTCCGTTATTTTCAGGAGGAGCTCCTAAAAACTTTCTAAATTTCTACACCACTTATCATTCCTTGTTTGGAGCTTGATCTAGCCTTTCTTCCTTACATTTTGAGGAGGTATTTTTTTAAGTTTTTAGCTGCCTAGTTTACTCATTTTCCTATTAGAGCATCATCTCCCCTACCCTCTTGGTTCCTAACTACAATCCTTTTAGCTTTCCTCCCCTCAACCAAGTATCCCACAATTGTTTCTTCTTCCTAACTAACTGTGTCCAATCCCTAACACTTTTAAACAATATGCGTCCTAACTACCTCTCCCTAAACTAACCTCAACCTATTAAATCTTCTTCTCCACCTCATACTTCCCCCAACCCTTAATCCCATTTCCTCTAAACGAAGTTTTTTCCAAGTTGTTGGAAACTCTTCTCCTTCATAGGAGTTCTAGCTTTTCCTCCATATTAGGCTGATGGGATTTGCATTACTACACCACCAATAAAAGTGCTTAGAGAGGTGTATATAAATGAGAATCAATATTAGTCGATTTTTTCTTAAATAAACGTCTAACATTCCCTTTGATGAACTCTTAGGCCTTGTATAACTAAAAGAAATTGGTATTGATACACGTGTTTATGAATGAAAAGAAGCTCTTGCTCTTTATGTTTAACACAAAAATAAATGCTTAGAGAATCATTAAAGTTGGTCCATAGCATATCTCTAACAATTTTATTTTTCTTTATCACTAGAAGCCTGGCATTCAACTAGAAAAGTTAAAGTAGAAACAAGTTCCATTATGGCTCACTATACATATTTTCCCCTTGGAATATTAGTCAACCAAAGACTTGATCCATTTAGCAAGCTATATTGTCAAGCTAATACATATGGATGAAGCCACAACTTTAGTGAAGAGAATAGGCTATCTAAAATTATGTGTTGTTGCAGACTTACATTAAGACTCACTTGAGCTTATCTCACTACTAGGAGACAATGATATAATGTACAAAGACATGGTCAGGGTCTCCTATTAGTGGAGACCATATTTAAGACAGTGGGGGAAGAAATAGAGGCCATCAAGTAGGATTTTCCAAAAGGGGACTATTATACGCTTATGGGATTGGAGTTATTAGAAGATCTTGAGGTGGATATAGGAAGAGTGAATAATCAGATTTTGCAAGAGCCACCTCAAAAGAATAACAAAGCATTAGTTTGATTTAAAGGAAAGGAGAAAGAGGCATATATAAAGAACCAAGGATAGGGAAGTAAATACTAAGAATGAATGATCCTTAATGTTTTAATAAGGTGGATAAAAATTCTCCCTTAAAGGAAGGTAAGGTTAATGGGACCGCTCTATAGATTCAAGGAGATCCTCTTTGTCAACTCATCATTAATTTTGTAGAATTTCATTTAAATTTAAAATAAAGGTCTAAAATAGAAATTTGAATATGAAATGCACCAGCATGTTTGTTGGAAAGAAATGGACCTGCAAGGTTAATGAATATCAATTAATCACTAAATTAGACAAAATGATTGAAATATGTTGTACTTTCTTTTATTTTTATTTGAGAACTTAACACAAAAATGACTTTACGTTTAGACTAGAAAATCATTATAAAGGAGGAATTTTTGCAAGAAAGATGGCTTGGTTTTCTCCTGCTTCTCTCTATACCAAGTCCTCCTATGGCTGTCCTAGCTTTTCCCCTTGATCTTTCGTACCTCAACATTGTTGCATACACATTGTTCTTCACTGCTCTTCCCTTCCTTTGGTGTCTTTGTCCTTATCTTTCTGGTTCAATTAGCTCTCTAATCAGTCTAAACCGGGTTTATTTCCGTTTAAAGTAACCCTCCCTTCTTCTTTTTTTTGATAAAATGTAATGAATTAAGCCTTAAAGGCAATTAAGAGTTTTACATAAGCTATATAACAAGCATTGTAGAATTTCTATAATAGACTAAGATCCCAAACAATTGTAGTATTAGTGAGTTAGTTTAACATGTTTAAACATTCCATGCTCTAAACCAAGAATCATGGTTAAAGGAGTTAAGCATATGAAGACTGAAGTATTCTCTGACTTGTAAGTGTAGATGGTTGAGGAATTGTTCCTTGATTGAGCCTTTGTTCTAAAAGATTTGAAGATTCCTCTCGTTCTAAATGACCTTGACAAGGAAGGATAGCACTATACAGAAGCTCCATCTTTCAGGGTCATCTTTATATACAAATTGGTCACAACAAGAAATAAATGAACTCCAGTTGCTGGGCACATTTAGTATATGACATTGATGTACGATCATTTTCCAGCTAGGATTTACAAAATCACATTGGAAAAAGAGGTGCTTATGGCTTTCCTCCTCCCTTCGACATAGTATGCATCGATTTGGTATATAGAGCAAAGTCTTCAGCTTGTCGACTGTAGGTAGACGTAGTTGCATAGCTAACCACAAAGTAAATACAGGCCTCGGATGGAAGTGTTTTACTCATATCACGCTAGTCTAACGAAGAACACAGTTCTGTTTCTAAAGAAATTCATAAAAGGCTTTACTAAAGAACCTCCCATTCCTAGATAGCTGGTAGATAACTTTGTCCTCTCCTTCATATAGATTAGTTTGAAGTAACGCCTAGTAGATGGAGGAGGGCACTGCATGATGTTTGAATATATTCCTATCACTAAGAGCCTAAGCCACAGTTATCTCTAGATGCATAACTATTTTAAGTCTCTCCTTTCCCAGCATATTGTATAATGGGCCACAAGACAACCAACTACCGAACCAGAAATGAGTGATGGGGCCATCTCCAAGAAGGGTGATAATTTATTGCCTCATAAGTTCATGTTTGCTTAGAATGGCTCTCCATGTGGATGAATAGGGAAGTCTTCATGTACCTTTCCTTTTAATAAAACTAACGCTTCGTTATTCTCTTGGGGTGGTTCTTGCAAAATATGATTATTCACTCTTCCTATATCCACTGTTCACCTTCCTCCTCCCTCGACCTCACTCACTGTTAGACCTTTTCTTCTAACTCTCTAGCCCTACCTCTCTACTGCATTCCCTTTCTTCTCCTCTTGCTTGAACCCTCTCTTCTTTTATTTTCCTACTTTGTCTCAAAATATGACAGTTTATTGTTAAAAGTAAAATGTCAGTTGAAGCTCTAGCTATCCTTCCCACTTTAGAAACAGGTTCTTCATCATAACTGGTATATGAAGACTTCCCTACGCTTCCATCTAAGATGTTATAACCTAATAACTCCCCTTGCTTAGAAACTGAAGAAACCTTCTTGGAGAAGAGTTGTAGGAGATCCAAAAACCTTTGGAAAGCTGCACTTTATGCTACAGAATAAGAAGGGACATATCTTTCCTCCGCTAGAGATACTGATGAAGGGAGAAAGTTCTACCTTATGGAAAAAAAAATATGATCGCTGAAGATAAACTCTTCATTTTTTACTTTTCTTCAGAAGAAATGGCGAAACGGATTATGAATTTGTGTCCCTCACATATGCAAGGTAAACCTATTTTCTTAAGGAAATGGGAGATGGGATTTAAGTTGGATAGATCATAAATGAAATCTATTCCTATCTAGTTAACTTTCATTGCATTCCTTTGGGGTAATGGTCCTCTAAGGGCCTGACTTATCTTGCTTGTTACCTTGGCTCACAACTTGCTTTAGATGATAACATGACTAATCTCAAGAGGGTAGGAATTGTAAAATTTTGTATTGAGGTTAATGCAAAAAAGGAATTGCATGATAACTTACCAATAATGAAACTCAATGGAAATGGGGAGTTAGTTAAAGAAATGTGAGGTTTTCATATTTATGGATGCCTCAATTGAAAGATACCATCAAATTCTGGATGCCTAAGAAAACTGAAGCAAAAAAGTCAAATATAGGGGGTGAAGGAAAATATTCAGCAATAACAAGACAACTCCAGTGTTACCAGAATCAACAATACTAGTAATTCTAAGCATATCATAACATAAAAGCAATCTCTAGAGAAGAACTTGACTCACAATTCACCTACTAAGAATTCTATAACTAAGGAGATTACTATAATGGAAGAGGAACCTGTAAGGAATGAGGTAACTTAACCAATTTCATTAGAATGTAGTAATGAGGTACCAATGGAGAATCTAATAGATGAAACTAAAAAAGAAGACCATGTCTTAAGGCAAATTACCAGCTTAAGGAATGGATGGAACTAGGGACTAACAATCATTAAATAAGGAGGAGGAAAACCAAATCCAAAAACTCCTAATTGTAAGCATTATATGGAACGTTCAAGGACTTAATTGTCCAAAAACGTCTAGCTCTATGGGACTTCTTAGCAACTAGAAAACCATATTTTATTGGTCTCGTTGAGACCAAAATAAAGGAAGAAAATTTCTTGAGAGGCTTAAAATTCTTCCATGCAGATTGGACTACTTTAAGTAACCATTGCAAACACCACAATGGTAGTGTCATTGTCTCATTTAATCCTAGTCACTTACAATTATCCATTTGGTTTTTCTCTATTCATCTTATTCATTATGAATTCATTCTCAAAGCTAATCGCAATCCTTTAGCCATTTCTGTGATGTATGTTACTAATTGGGAATACTAGAGAGCTAGCTTATGAAGAGATTTAAAAAAGATATAGGTTAAGATGACTATGCCTTAGATGATTGCAGGAGACTTCAATTCTATACTCTCACACTCCAAATCAAATGCTGGTAAGGGTACTTCACACTCTAATATAAAAGAACTAATTAATCTCACTTCTTCTTTGGTTTTGGTGGACCTTAGATACCATAGAGCACTGTTCTTTTAGAGTAACCATTAAAATGGGGAGAGATTTTTGTAGAGGAAACTTGATAGGTGCTTAACAAATAGCCTACGGCTAGCAAACTTGGGGGGGGGGGGGGAGAGCTTTGCAACTTTTAAGTCACCACCTTTCTTAGATCACACACCTATCACTATTGATATATATAGTAAGCCAGTCAAGAAGAAATCCCCTTTCAGATTCTTTAATTCGCTCCTAAAGCATCCCCATCTCAACTCAATGATTTTTGGAGCTGTGTGGAAATCATGTTATGATTCTAAAGCATTTCATTATATGAAAATGCTGAAAACCATTAAAAAAATGTGTCTCCCAAGTAAAACATAATGTTGATCTAATGCAATAAGATAAAAACTTGGCTTTGGATAATCTTATGGAAGCTAAGATGGATTTATCTAATTCACCAAATAATAAATCTCCAATGAAAAGAGAAAATGTTGAAATAAAGAAGTAATTTGAAGCTAAAAAAAACTTATAACTCTCAATTAAAGTAGAAATCTAGAATACAATGGCTTTATGAAGGAATATAAGCACCAGATACTTCTATACTGTTATCTAGAGGAGGAGAAATAGGAACAAAATTGTATCACTCATTGATCCTCGTGGAAATATAGTTCAAGAATAGACCAAAATTAAGGAGCTTTCTAGAAATCACTTATTGGGAATCAATAGTACTTGTTGTAGCACCTCAGAATTCCCTGATGATCTGCTAAGAACTATGTAGGGATCTATAATGCAAACTCATGATGCAACATTGATCATAGAAGTCACCAATAAGGAAATTAAGACAGTATTATTCTCCTTTTATTTAGACAAGGCTCCAAAGCTAAATGGCTTCAATGTAAGATTCTTTCAAAAAAATGGGACCTAATTGGTCCTCAAATTATATAGGCAGTGCAGTTCTTTAAGAGTGATAAGTTACTAACTGAACTTAATAAAAACTATCTTTGTTTGATTCAAAAAGTCTATAATCCAATAAGCCTCAATGATTATAGACCTATTACTTGTTGTAATGTTATATACAAAATTATCAAAAATACTACCAAATAGGCTGAAACATTCCCTTCCTGAGGTGATAAATGCAAGTCGAAGAGCATATGTACCTAGAACAAGCATATGGGATAATACAATGTTGGCCCAGGAACTCTTTAAAGATTACAATTCCAAGTTAAAAAATTAATATTTGTGCTCTCCAAATTGATTTCACCCAAGCTTTTGACAAAGTAGGATGGACATTCATCATTTATGCTCTCCAAGCCTTCGGTTACCCTAACAGATTCATCAAATAGGTTCATGCTTGCATCACCACTGTCTTTTTTATAGTGCTAGTTAATAAGGAGCCATCATAACTCTTTAAAGCTTTAAAAGTGTCTAAGACAAGGAGATCCATTATCTCGTTACCTCTTTGTAATCACCATGGAGGTATTGCAAAAAATCACTAGTATGAACACTGCAAAAACTCCATAATTTAGATATCATAAAAAAATGTGGAAATCTTAAAATCTCACAACTTTCTTTTACTAATGATCTACTAATTTTGTGTGCTAATGACCCTTTCATCAATTGGAGTATTGTTACATTGTCTACAAATGTTTAGAAAAATTTCATGATTGATTTTCAATCCAAACAAGAGGTCTATCTGTCTCTCTAAACACAGTCGTGTGGACTATATAAATTTAATCTCCAATATGGGGTTAAAGACTTTGCAGGTAACCCTAACCTATCTTGATGTTCCATTTCAACTAAGAAGCTGAAGTAAATAGAATCCAAGCCTCTAATATCTTATATTTGGAATAAAATCTAAATATGGAGCAATAAATTCCTTTCTTATAGAGGCAGATTACAACTAGCTATCTCAATCCTCAACAACTTACACATCTGCTAGTTATCTCACCTTACATTTCTAAAGAGCTTCCTCAAGAAAACTAATAGAATCGTCAGAGACTTTATATGGAATAGACAAAATAACTCCTATGTCATACCCCAAAGGTTAAATGGAGTATAATTTGCTTCCCTAAGGCTTGAAAGCTCTCTCAAATGTGTTCTTGTAACAAAAAAATATCATAAAGTTGTCTAACAACTAAAAAATCAAGTATTTATAACTTACAAGACTTTAAATAATCATCAAAGACACAAACTAATTGTTATAATAACAAGTTCTAGGCAAGATAATCTACTCAATCACCTCCTTTTGGCAAGCCAAACTTTTTTTGAACGAGGTATCGACTACCGAACCATTAGTTAGACAGAAAGTTATCTCTCTATAACTTTTAAAATCTATCATCGACCAGCCAATGGTTCACTAACTCAAACCATCTATTATTTAACATCTTAACACTTTGTTTGACTAACATATCCAAATCTTTAGGCTAGTTGAACTCTAGTAGAAACCAACATTCAAAAACACTTTGAAACATCAAGTTTAAAAATTCAAAAACATCAAAAACATCAAAACACCCTATTTTGATTAGAACTTGACTTTACTCAATTTAAAAGTTCCCCAAAATTTTTTCTAAAGATCAAGACAAATTTAAGAACCAAAACCTTAACATTTCTTGATAAAAGAAAATGCATGCATTAAAATTGAATATGAGATGTTTATGCTTAAAGAGCCCTTACATTATTAAAATAATCAAGTTAAGAATACAAGAAACATTATATTAATTTTACATAATGAAAAGTTTTCAATCTTGTTTTTTAGTTTCATAGATCACTTGATACTTAACATAATATATCTTTTGACTCAATTGACTCATATACTTGAATAAATTTCTTATCCTTTCTTTGAATGACAAAAAAAATAAAACGTAATAACAAATATATTTATTTATTATTAAATCATATATTGTAGTCTTTTTTAGCTCCACATTTATCTTATGCTGCCTATTTAATCAAATTTATATAATTTATTTAGTATTTTTCCTATGAATTTCTATTTTAAAAATGTAAATTTAGACCAGGCTTTATTTTAAACCTTTGGTTCAGCTTTTCTTACTGGACCAGTAGGTTCTGTAACTTAGCCAATTGACAATCAAAGCTACTCCGGATAGATTTTCAAGCACTTTTTGAATCTCACTTCATGACTTGAAACTCAACAAAACCTGTTGGCAACGGATCGGAAATACCTTTGAACAGCAATCAAGGTGCTGCAAACTATCTCTGAAAATGAAGCTTGTGCTTCTGCGCAAAGTCTATCCTACCTTAATCCGTATGGAACACGTAACAAGTTCTAACAAAGTGGACATTCTGGTCCTACGACTACAAGGCTTGGAATTCAATGCATTGGGTCCAACAACAGTTTCAAATGGATAGAGTTGCATCTGCACCATGAAAATTGTCGTCAACCTTCAGGTCATCTTTTTTGACTTATTGAATCCCTCTGGTTTCCTGAATTCTATTTAAGGCACTAAATCTTTGGGTTTGGCACACGTGGTTAACCCTCTTCAGGAATGAGTGGTGTTCCAAGGGTGATATCAACTTTCTTTTCACGTTTCAACCTTCAACTGTCTAACATCTTTTATAATCCAAATTAGAAGCCTGGAGAGTCAATTGTTTTTGCCAGCCAAACTTCTCTTACGTTGTTAGTGTCTCCATACCTAATTTCTGACGTAGATTCTGGTTCATGGTCCTTCCTTTCTAAGCAGTTCCTTCAGTAGTGGCATTGGTCCCCCTCAAAGATCCATCGTTCTTTAGAACCCAAGAAAACTTGCGTGCTTTCAAAGTAAACAGTGGATCCAATGAAGTGATTAAATATTCATTTTCATCAGTTCTCGGCAAAGGGAAGGTCTTCATGAAGACTACTAACTGTGGGGCCTCGATGTGGATTGTGATTATTAGAGTCCAAAAGAAATATGAGATTTCAATGTGGATTGTGGACTCGGCACAAAACCCCTTTCGGACTATTGACAATAAGCGAAATAATAAAGTTGAATAGTGCATTTGGTATATATGTTCATATTTGATCAAATCTCATAGTTAACATGACAAAACATTAATGCTACAGTAAATTCATCCGTTAATACTATGACAGAACAAAAAAACATTTAGAATGTCGCTTATCCTGAAATCAAACTTGGAAGGTAGTATCTTTTCAAACACAATGCGTGATACAAGTCAACCCAGAGAAATGAAAAACTTAGTATTTGGATTTGTCTCATTAATTTGTGGCTTGGAATTTTATGACAACCAGTAACACTTTTAGTTGCTGGATGCAGCCTTATGACCATAACAACAGGGAAACGAAAGGGGATTTGCTTCACTTGTTCCAACTGATACTATATACTAATTCCTAAAAATGCCAAAAGTTGTTTCTGTACATGGCTGCGTCTAGTGATAACTTAGTTCCTCAATATATATACATCACGCAAGCAGATAAGAACTCCGTTACTACCTGGGACCTTTACTTTAAGAAAGCAGTTTCATCAAGTGTTCAATACAAGTAGAGCAGATTCTGCATGCAGCTGTTCCCTCTTTCAAGATTCCATTTCAGCTCTAGTCACTTATTCCACCTTTTGATGTGAAAAACTACTGAGAAGGTTCTGAAAATGCTCATGCTCCTCACCTTCTCTAACAATCTGCAGAAGCAGTGAACATAAACGTTTCAGTAAACCAAACCAATCCGAAGAATAATGGGTAACCATCAACTGTTACAGACAAAGGGTGATCGAGAGCGAGAGAGAGGAAAGGAGACGTACTTCTATTGTTCTATTCTAGTCTAAAGCATTAAGAGTGGCTATCAACAACCATACTCAAGTTAAAAGACTAAATGCAACGCCAAGGTTAGATTCCACTTTGGTGTTCTATCGTCCAAACTGGCCAAGGAAAGTAATAGCATATTTCAATGTAAAAAAAATTGACAGTAGGTAAATAGACCCTTAATGAAACGATCTATTGAAGGTAATACTATGCAATTACTTAGCACCACTTCGTACTTTTCACCCATTCCAGAAGTGCAGAACCTCTTCTCTTCAATCTTTTGGACAAATAACCACATTGCTTATATCTAATTTCAACATCAGAAGATGTTTCATAAAACTTGCCCACCCGCCACCTTCCCCAAATGTCTGTGTGCATTACATATAAAACTAGGGACTAACAGATTAAGGATCTAAGGTTAGCAAACAAACACATTTATATGTTGATTCACATACAAAATGGAAGAAAGGAATATCAAAAAGCACAAGAGCGATATGTGATATTTCATAATAGAAAGTTTATAAGAAAAGCATAAATAATGATGACTACTCCCATTTTTTTCCTTGCACAATTTTCTTCTATTAATCATGCAGAAATACACCCCCAAAATGTAACCGACATCAATTCATGGCATTGTAACTTGAAATCATAACAAAATTTATAACAATCAGGAAATCAGTCGGCTAGATCATATTGTCATCAGTCTTCAGCATGTTAGATTTTGGGGAGAAAATTCATCAGGACATAGCAGCGAAACAAGACTCCATATAATCTCAGAATATGAGCAGTATTAACCTGTAGAGGCGTATTTGCGGGGAAACCAATCTGATTAAGAATGTTCTCTGTCACTTCCACTATCATACATCTTTGCGTCAATATCCCTAGTCAAATCATCATCCAAGTCAGGTAGAGAAAAAGACCATGACCGAACCAGGTTCCTAGGGGCTTTAGATGGTTCATCAATTGAAGGTAGCAGCATCCTGGGTGGAGGATTGCTCCCTCTTCTCTCTGCAATTGATTGGCAAATAGTCTCTGCTCTTGAATTATGATTAGAAGAAAACACGTTTCTAGGTGACTCTGGAGCTTGTTTGTAGGGTAAATAAAACTCATCTGCCAAAGGAGCAGTCTTGACAAAACATGGATCTGTCGGTTCCAGTGCAGAAGGTGAAGGTTGCCGGGAAGACAAATATGAGAGGTCAGACCAGTTAGAAGACGATGGTGAAAAGGTGAATGAACTAGATGAGTATTCTGAGGTTGAAGGGGACAGTGAAGGGGACTTATTTCGAAATAACTTTGGGCTGTTATCTGGCAAACATGAAAAGGAGTCTGGGGAATCACAAGGTGTTGGAGGTGGAATTGAAGAGTCGGTGAGAGCCACAGAGCGACCATCTTCATTACTAGCTCTTGTAATCCTATCAGGGCTTTTGTTTGGAAAGCTCTCGAAAGAATCTGGGGAGCCACATGGATCTTCTGACAGAGCTCCGGATGATGAACAATCCACCGAAGCAGGTTCTTCTTTACGAACATCTATGACCATATCAAACCCATCATGGGATTCAAAAGAACCAGAGTTCATCTTAGTCGATGTGATAAGCTCTTTAACTCCACCACTAGCAAATTTCTGCCTTAGTTTACCCCATCCAATTTCTCTGGCAGGAAGACTAGTTTCTGATCCAACGTTTGACACTGAAACTGGAGGAACAACCCCACCAGCTAGTGCCTTGTGGAAGATCTCAAAATCGTTATCATATTCATCAACCTTCCTCTCACCAGTAACCTTACAAATAGCTGAAGCAATATCATCATTCCCAAAAGACAAAGGTTGTTCCATTCTGACCTCAACTTTGTTGCAACCTGCTCCAGAGTCTTGTCCACTTGTAAGAGCATCCCAGAAATCTGGGGTTTCTTTTCCTTCTTCGATGCTCACAACTGGACCCTGGGCTCTTTCATATCGTATAACCTGATTGGCAGCCACTTTAGCATGATTTGACATAATTGAGTGACAATTCTTCCCAACCCACACATATATGTTCCTAGGAACATGAACAACGAACGCCCCACGTGAATCAAGTCCTTGTACACCGGGTTGGCTCAACATTTTTGGTACAAGATGAAGAGGATCATATGATGAGTGTGGAGCCATTCTATACATCCTTAGCACAGAGGACGGGCTCGCTGGCAAAGCATGAACTCGCTTCTGACACTGTAAAAGTTGACAAGCAAAACCCATATTTGGATTTGTAACGCCCCTCGCTGCCTTGACATATTGAAATGCTTCCTCGAAGCTTTGCCCTTCCCTCCACATAAGGTATGCAATCACCAAAGAAGTTGATCTCGAAACTCCCTGACAACAATGCACAAGAACCCTCCCACCTTGATCTCGAACATCCTCAAAGTAATCAAACACGTCATAGAGAATACTTGTGATGTCCTCGGATGGGCTGTCTTGCAACCAAAGTGTCTTGTAAACAAGATCGTTCTTGAAATACTCAGGACAAACAAACCCAACACAATTTAGTACATGAGTTATCCCATTTTGGCGCAAAACCTCACGGTTCTTAGCCACAGCATCACTCCCTAAATAAACATGGTCAGCAATCCTCGAACATTCCTTGTCGAAAAAAGCCAGCTTGTCCTTCTTAAACTGAAACTCCCTGACAGGCTGCTCTATACCAGAATTCTCAAGTTGTTGCACAGACCCCCTTGGGGTTTGAGGATTAGGCCAGACACCAAGATCATCGGAGCCGGCCTTGGGCCACTCCTCCACAGGTCGCCGTGAAATGGACAGCGGTTGAAGCGGCGGCAAACATGACCTCGCCTTATTATTTTGTTGGGGTCTCGGATTAGGCTTAGTCGGTGACCGGTCGGTCCACGAAACGGACCGGAGATAGGTTTTTCGATTACCACCTCCGGCGAGGCGATTCGTGTCCTCTTGGTTTAACATGTCAAATAATAGCTCAACAAAATTCCGCTAAAAAACCGATGCCCATTAAAGGATTCTTCCTGGAAAGGCCATTGACAAAGCCAAGTTGCTGTCTTTGACAATAAATAGCTGATTATGAAATCTGAGTCTCTCTCTCTCTCTCTCTCTGCTATGTTCTCTTTTCTTCACCTAAAAACCTTGACCCTCTCTCTCTCTAGACTATGTTTAATCTACCCCTCCCTCTCTCTCTCCGAAACTATCTCTCAAGACGAAAAAGGAAGTAGAAAAATTAAATACGAACGTGACCCGGTAAAAGCTCAGGCGGAGAAGCTACAGTTCAAGAAAGATTCATTCAACGATAGAGACAAAAAGAAACATAAGAAAAGTGGAAGAAAGATGGTTGTTTTCTCTATGTATACGAAAATATAATTACGTATATCAAGCAGAAAAAAGCAATGAAAACTAATTCAAAGTTAAGCTAAGACTGTTGAAACTTGAAAGGAGACCTACTTTTCTTGGCGGAGATCGAAGAATATTAGCATTTATATATATGTATAGTATATACACAGTACTAGGACGTCTCTATAGAACAGTGGTTTGAGATGATATTTTTAAATTTCTCAAAATACCTTTAATTTCTCAGAAATCAAGTTTAGATCTTTTAATAGATTATTGGAATTGGCTACAAGCATTTCGGCATCTACTTTTCACTTTCCATACACTTATCAAAGAAACGAAAAAAGGGAGAGGAAAAAAAAAGGTGGAAGAGTACACAAGTCGGCAACATGGAGTGGAAGAGTATGAACAAGTTGGTATTTGTTGAAATATAGAAACAATGAGAGCGAGAGAGAGAGAGAGAGGACTGGTTTTGATTGATGAAGGAAGGAAGCTTGGCGTTTCTGTTTGGACTTGGTCAGAGTAGCGATTGGTTGGCTTTTGGTACTTTTTAGACTGAAGATAGAGGGAGTCAAACTTGCACATCATCATATCATGTTGATCTATTAATTAATTTAACAATTTGCAATTTGCAATTTGCAATTTTTGCATCCCATGTCAAGTCTTGTGATGTCATTTATATCCTTGAGAAAGGATATACTTCATATCCTTACTCATATGACATGAAATAAATTTTGAAGTAAGTAGAGGAATGTTAAAAACACGGCCTGTGACTTTCATCGACCACGCAAAGTTTCTTACATATTTCCGAGCCATTTTTCTGTTACTTATTGCGGTTTTAATAAAAAAAGAAACAACACACTAAAATATACGTGATTGTTTCTTGCTATAATTTTCTATTTCTAAAAATAGAAAAATCACAACAAATTTTTAAAATCAGAAAAAAAAATTAATATTTCGCAACAAGTTTTTTCATATTTTTTTTCTACTTCCTCCTCTTATAAATTTCCTTCAGTATAGAAAATTTATATCTTCTCTCTTCCGTCTCAAACTCATCTTTTTTCTTTCTCCTACTTCTTTGTTCATTTTTCTCTCCTTAATTCATCTCTTACGTCCCTTTTCTATCCGTGCAGAAAGCGAAATTAGCTTGGGCTTTTAACCAAGTGAGTTTCCGAACATCTGATTTTTCTGCGCTTCTGGTTTTTTACATTTTTGCATCTACGTGTTTCGCTTTCTGTACATACATGTTCTACATTTTTTGTTTACTGTTTTCTTGAGTTTTTCTGTGTTTTTGTTTTTTTACATTTCTACAGATACATCTTTCGCTTTCTGCATATACATGTTCTACATTTACGTGATCTACATTTTTGGCTTACTGTTTTCCTGAATTTTTTTGCATTTTTGGTTTTTACGTTTTTGGTTTTTGTTTTTAATTTTTTATTACAAATCTCAAGTAAATAAGTTTTTGTTTTCAATTTTTATACTATAAATTTCAAATAAACAAGTTTTTATTTTTTAGTTAAAAAATAGAAAAAAAAAACAAAAACTAAAAAAAACAATAAAAAAACAGAAGAAGCAGAACAAAGGAGTCCTTACCTATTCTCCAAAAATATAAATCATTTTTTCAAAGACGGTTCCCATGTTTTACAAGATCGAAGTTAAAAGAGTTGTTGTATCATGATGGGGCATAAGCCGGCAATTGACCATGATACAGTCAACCTGAGATTGCTAGGAAACCAATCTAATATTGATCCATCTATTAACAAAACAGAGGAGGGGAAATAATTTGTTTCCTACTTATACCTTATTTCTATATTTAAAATAAAAATTTACAAATCAGTTTTTACAAACTCTTGTCTTCTAATCAAGTTTTGATGATAATTCAACTGACTTTAGCATTAAGTTGTGCAACTTTTCAGGTTCCCAAGCAATCTACCAACAAGCAAGCACCTAGGACTGTCCATAATTTGACGAGGTTTAAGTTGACAGGTGGTGCCTCTCAATTGCAGTTCATTGCTTCTAATTGGGTCAGCTAACTTTACGAAATGTATATAGAAATTAGTTGGAATTTGACCAGACAGGCAACTGCTATTCTGCTGTCCTATCCTATCTATGTGAAAACAGTAAAGCCTAAGAAACACTTGCACTTCCAATTCCCAAACGACAACGCACGTAGACCAAACTCTGATACCTAAACCGTCCAGAGAAAAAGAGCGGAAAACAAGAAATAAATAAGCAAAAGCTTAATGGGTTTGGTCAATATTGTCTGCATAAGAAATCTTATTTTTATGCACATTCTAAAGACAAAACATATGAATCCGATATGATGTATGAAAATTGGATGACAAACTTATTTGACTTGTAATTTAAAATCTTTATTAAAAAATGTTATACTAATTTTATTATTTATTTTATATAAGTTTTAATTTCGATTCCTCGCTCAATTATATCAATGGAATTTTATATTAATATACATTTGTCATAACTCCAATATTTAATTTCCCAATCATCATTTCAATTTGACAAGCCAAAATAATGAAATTTAGGAATACTCTCTAGCATTTCTTTTTATGCTCATTGAATCGAAAAACTATCCTGATTCGGAAGTAGCGGAACATTATCCAGTCATTTAGTTGCTGTGTGTCTAGTTTGAGTTACAGTGGAATTAGTTTCAATGTACTCCTCCATTTTTAATGCTTAGGCTTCTTGCTGGGCTTGGGAATATCACCTTCCCAGAGGTCATGGGGAATTGAAGATGGTCCCTGGCCTAGCTATCGCTATGGAAGGAAGTTTGGACAAAGAATATCGAAGAGGTAGAAAAAACAAAAAAAAAAAGAAGAAAAAATATTGTTAAGACTTAAGAGAGGTCAAGTAAGGCGGGCGATAGAAGAATGAAAACGAACGTGGCTCTTAACAACTTGGGTCTCCTGCTTCTTCAACCTATCTGCTCAAAAATTTCCAAAAAAAGAACTACCAGTTAGGTTCAAATTGATTAGTCTTCATGTTCTCTCGTTACCCATTTCAATATGTCGGCACGTAAATGATCCATTAAATTTTCAGAAGTATTAGTGAAATATTTATATCCACAAGAAACAATCAAAGATAGAAGTAAACACGTAAATAAGATGGACGAAAAACTGATATTCAATAGATGCATGAATCGTCTGTAGACATAGCACTCGCGGCCCGGCCCGACCCGTGTTTGGCCCAGGTTGGATGGGCCACGGGTCAGGCACGAGTCAAAGGCAGGCAAGCCCAGCCCGATTCAACCCGATCCGTGGCCTGCCCTCAATGCGTAAAACGACATCGTTTTAGCAAAAACGACGTCGTTTTAGCAATTTTTTTAAAAAATAAAATCGGCCGGCCGGTCAGCCCATGGCGCAGGCCGGGCCAAGCCAGGCGCAAGCTCAGCCTAGCTCGGCCCGTTGCCATCCCTAATCGTCTGTGTAAAAAATGTGTAATTTCAAATAAAAACACATAAAAAGTCTTTTCTCTTACTTTTTAATTTAGCAAAGGATATGATTAAAATATTCAAATTTAATCTAAATGGCACTCTAGAAATTATATATAAAAATTTGAAAATCTCTTCGTAATTTAAGAGGTATTTGTGGGTAATAATCTACTTGCCAATTTTTTTTATCCAAAAGGAGCTATACAGTCTTATATATTAATATTAAACCCACGGGCTCATACTACCCCTAGAGCATCCAAAAATAAAAGGTCATACATTAATCGAAGATTATGCCGAAATTCATGAAAACCAAGTAGTAATTGATGAGCAAAATTTGCTAACCCATCGGCACAACAATTTGCTTCTCAGTAAACATGTGTCAACTTGACCATTCACTCTTGTTGTAGCTAACGAAATATAAACTCAATCAGAAGGTCTTGTGATGGATCACTTTCGATTCTTTCTTGAATTGCTCCAACCACTAATTTAGAATCTTGTCTCGTTTCTCATGCAATTAGCAGAAATAACATCATTAGTCACTTTAAATACAACTTTTAGTTAATTTAGAATTCCAAAGTATATCAAGTTTCAGGTAAATAAATTGATGCCAATCACTGAGACTTGCATGATAGGTTCAATCCAACTGACATTTTCATGTTTAGCTTATTTTCATTCTCGGCCTATCATCATCTAAGTTACTAAAATGAGAAGCAGCCCTCTTAACTTAAAAACTTTTAAATGAGTATGTACAAAATTGATAAATTTTACAACTTAAAACAATTTTTTAGGGCATGCTGAACTTTTTATAATATAAGATGGAGCAACCCTTTTATTGAATTCCAAATTTATTAAAAAATAGTTTTCAATTAGTAATTACTACCGGAAAAACTTAAATTAAGTTAGAAAATAGTAAGTTTTCAATTACTTTCTATTACTAGAAAAGGATCTTGAATTGATAAAAGTTGCTCTTTTATGATCAGAAGGTCACATAATTGAATAACAGAAACGGTCTTTTTATTAAAAAAAATACAAGGAAACTCTTCCCAAACTCAAGTGGGAAGCCTTGTGCACTGGATAGCCATGTGCACTAAATTGAAAAATTTATTAAAAAAGCTCAACTTAATGATGGTTGTTGAACAAGGCGCAATTAGACCGAAATTTTTCAAATTTTTGGGTTTTGAATATATAAAAAAGACGTAATTAAAATAAATTATAGATAATGAATAATTAAAAAAAAACAAGGAATAGTTTATTTCAGTTTATCCCAAACGTGTTATCTTTTAGCAAAAAGAATAGACGCAATTAAACACTTTTAATAACTTTACTAGTTAAAACGGATACTACAATTTTTAATAAAGAAATATCTTAATAAAATGAAAGGAAATAAAGTAAATACTGTTTTATTTAAACGAGAACATTAAAACAAGGGACTAAAATTTAAACAAGATTTTATTGACTAAGCTTCAAACAAAAGCTTTTTGGGTTTGATTTATTTAAAGCAAAGAGAAAAGTTTCAAATATTAAACTCATTCACAAAAATAAAAAATAACACAACAATTAGGCTAACCCATAAAATCTCTTTTATAAAGTTTATTTGAATTTGGGTCTTCTGGATTCCTTTGCAGAAAAATTTTTATTTTTGTCTTATCAACCCACTTTAAAACAATTGGAAAAACCCAAGATTCAAATATAAATAAATAAATAAATAAA
>JAOQMM010000001.1:4552240-4569188 GCA_027563515.1 Erythroxylum platyclados
TGATCCCCACAGGGAAATACTGGGTCGGATAAAACTAGGAACTTAAAAACACACATAAGAATCAAATTCTCCTCCCCCACACTTAAACCTTATGTTGTCCCAATGTAACATTAAATGTAAGCAATAAAGCATTCAACAGAAACAAAAGTGCAAAAATGTAACAGAAAAGGAACAAACTCCCCTTAAGTTGCCTTACAAGTAACGCCTTTGTTTATTGTCATTGCCTCAACTCTATGTCTTCTTCATCATGTGAAAAAAAAAATTGATCTTTAGGTGTCACCACTTCCACATTCTCCACCTGTAAATCTTTATAAAATGGCTTTAGGCCATGATCTTTCACCTTAAATATCTTTCCTATTTTGAAACTCTGAATATCTACTGCATTGTAAGGAGAAACATTAGTACAAAAGAACTGACCCAACAAGAATGCAATTTACATTAAAAAAAACAGTTTAAGTCTAGAATAATACCACTTTTTGGCCAATAATAGAGATTTTCATCGCAATCATCTTATCATGGGAAGCTTTAGTCTTCCTCTTATATAAAAATACTTCTAATTCATCTCTACCCTTCCGCTTAAAAACTTCCTGTACTAAAGGGTCAATCACATCAATTGCAAACATATAATGGTCATCTTAGGGGTATTTAATGACATAAAAATAATAAAATAAATCACTTCGCCATCAATTTCCATTGTGAGGGTACTCTCACAAACATCTATCTAAGTTTAGTCTATGTTAAAGAACAATCTCCCTAGTAAAATATGTGTGGAATTATAGGAAGTATCATCATCCATATCTATCATATAAAAATCTACAAGAAATATTACTTCATTCACCTACATAAGCATAACCTCAATCACTCCATCTAGATAAGCATTAGTGCGATCATTTAATTATATGATAACACTAGTTTATTTCAGAGGGCCTAAATTTAAAATAAACATAAAGGGATGAGGGCATAACTTTAATCGATGCTCCTAACTCTAACACCACATAAAAATTTTCACCCATCCTGATCATTTCATTACCTCTCTACTTCTACTTGTTAGTACATAATTCCTTAAGAAATTTTGCATACCTTAGCACCTATTTGATCGTATCCAACAATGGTATATTCACTTCAACCTTTTAAAAAGTCTCTCAGATCTCCTTATCATTTTCCTCCTTGTTTGGCTTCACTAACCTATAGGAAAATGTGAGGTGTTAGTCTTAACCAAATTTGGAGGTTCAGAATTTTCCTTTGAACTAGATAAGGGATCTCTGTCTTCTTTAAGCTCCTTCTCAATTTTCTCTTCATTGGCCATCCTATGTGTAGACCTCTTAGGATCCTTAAGTTTCCTACCATTCTTCAAGATGATTACACTCATTCTTTAGATTTATCTCTGGTTGAAATGACAATTTACCTCCACAATCTTAGCAATGTCCTTTCGATTTCTAGATCAAATTGTACAAGATCTTGATGAGGAGACCTATTCATTGTCATGTACAAACACTAGTTAATGAACCTATTGCAGAAGGCTCCCCGCTTTGCGATGGTTGGGGAGGGACATCAATTGTACATAGCCTTCCTTTGCATTTTTACAAAGAGGTTGTTTCTGTAACTCGAATCTATGACCTTGTAGTCACAAAGAAGTAACCTTACCAGTTACTCCAAGAAAATAAATATAAAAACTAATTATAAACAAATATATATACAAACCACCAATTAATATCAAATACAAAAACTAAATCAACTTCACCCCCAACAACGATGCACGACCAATTAATGATGCACGACCATTAGTTTACCACACATGAATCAGATTTACAATAATTACATATTGTAATCATGATTCTGGTAATGAATCTATACATGAATAATCTAGCAGGCCTATCTAAATCATTCATATATAAATCCCAAACATTACACACAAAATAACATAATCAATTCCAAAAGAGAGTTAAGAATAACATCGCAAAGATTGATCAATGCCCAAACATTTTAATTGTCCTTAATATCCCTTTTAGTCTAGAAAGAAGAAGATTAGATGCTCATAGCTCTCAAAAAGGAAATAAATATGCACCCCTTTTTGTCTCTAATTTGTATATGCCTTAATGTGCCTCTTAATTGCCTTTTTATGCTACAAAATTATGGCTACATGATTATATGTAATTAACACAAGGGTATTTAGATGACCATGTATATTAATTTTCTAGAAATCACAGACTTACACATTCACAATAGGATACACAGTTAAGATACATGGTCATGTATCTCATTTATGTCACAAATATGATTGAAATAGTCTTTTCAAACTCGCACTTTTAGTGACTTATACGGTCCCATACATGATCGTGTAAGTCACAAACATGGGTGTGTGCACTTCTCTGTGGGCATAGAAGTTACAGTGACTCTAATTCTTCCATTCTTTGTCCCGTTTTCATCTTAACTCATCTCCTTTTTGCTCCATGAAGGCAAATAGGACTGAACATCAATAAAACTGCACCAAGGATGTGAATTTAGCTCATTTTGGTTCTTTTTCCTCCAACTTGTACTTAAACCAAAATAAGTATATTAGACGCAACATAAATATTAATCACTAAGCATTAGAGAATAATTAAATCATCAATCAAGAACTTATCAGTTCCATAATGGGCTAATAAGATTAATAGTTTTTTACTATTTACTAAAGAATTAAAAACTAAAAACTTGAAATTAATAATATGTAAATAAAAACTTAATGAAAATGTCATGGAAACAAAATTGCACAAAATTAAACATAAAATTGTTTATATATTTTTATTTTTAATTTTTAAAAGGTAAATAAAAAACGCACGGCAAAGTTAATTGTCTACACCCATAGATAGTAAAAGAGAATATACCTCTGATCGGTTTTATCACTATTTGAGGTGACGTAATATTCGACAAAAATTGATGTCTAAACATGGCACTACAAAATGAAGTTATCAAAAGGAAAATATTAAAACCTTGTTTAAACATGTTAAAGTATGCTTCATGCTAAGTATGTACTAATAATATTTTAGGTAGAATGCATATAAAGACAACATTCCATATAACAAATAAATTCCTATATGAAAAAATTAGATTCACCTTACCATATAAGAAGTTATAGAAAATCAAGCCAATAATACGTCATTTTCATATTCTTAGATACATACGTTATATATTTGTTCCAAATTAGCTAAGAAGTAAGTTCAAGAGGAAATAAATTCAATTCATATTTGTGGGTTTATGATTGTGAAAGAAAAATTGAGAAGTTTTTTGATCCAATATCAATTGTTATTATACTTTCAAAAATATAATATTTGATAAAGCGTAATTATATTGGTCACTACGAGTATTGTTCTTACTAAATTTAAAAGACATATTGAAGAAAATCTAGAAGAAAAAAGAGACATCTTATTTCAAAGGCAACCACATTATAAAAGATGGAAGAAGTTCCTCAACACATCCTAAGCCTAAAGTTAAGAGTTTGTGATAGATTGAATTGCATTATATGTCGGTCGAGAAAGAAAAATTAACTTAACAAAAATAAATTGAAGAAGGAAAAAGATCCTATACAGCTACCCAAAGATCAGCATCTTTAAGTAAACCAAATTGTAAATATGATAATGCATCTTTAATAAAAGAAATAAGGAGTCAAGTCTATATGTATAAGCTATTAAGCACAAGCAATTGATAGTAAAGATTACTATGGTAAAAGTTTACTAACATTTATAAATAAGCAAATCATGGAAGCTTTGGCAGATAGATATATAGAATGTATTCCTATATATAGAGGCTGATACCACAAGGATTCAAGAGTAAGACTTATCTAGAATACATATAAATAAGCACAAGCAAAAAGCGAAATACTAAATAATAAAATCACAAGAATGCATGTTTTGTTGAATTTTTTGACAAATAAGTAAAAATTAAATTTGTTTTCTATTATAGAAATTATACATTATTCATATCACATATGTTTTAAATAGATAATGAACTGTTTTTATAGCAGTCTGCAACAACTACCCTTTAAGTACAGACAGAATAAATCGTTATGTGCATAAAATAACCTACAAATTACGTACTTCGAATAAGTTACCTGAAACTAAGTGATGGGTTAGATTTAATTAGCTTTTGGAATGCCAGAACATGTCTCCATTCTCACCTAACCATCCTCTTCAAAAAATTTTGTGAGCTAGTCTCCTTACTTTTACTCAAATCTCCAATTATTTAGTTATTTATTTATTATTGATTTTTGTTTCGATTATTTTATTATTTTATTATTTATTTCATGTGGAATATTTAGAAATAACATTTCTACTAATTAGGATAAGGCCGCATATTACTAAACCTCTTCAAACCCTTCGTGTCATCGAGATTTTTACTTGATGTTCTTGTTATTGTTGTTGTTACTAGGTATACTAAATAGAAGCATTTGTCATTTTCGTTAAATTTAGAAGGCTTATTTAGTTGTTTATCTCACATGAAAGTGGCCTAGATCTAAAAAGGAAAGTAGTTCTATTTAATTTTTAAGTTTAGTACAAGTATGTTGTATTTATTTAATCTGAAAAAATAAAAGGTTCAGCGCACCCAGCGAAGTCTTATGCTTTGTCTAGATTAAAAAGATAGTTGTTAACAAGAGCATGAACCTACACATCAATCAACCCACAATTACAAAAAGGATTAATATCATCCAACAAATGGATGAATACCTCACACTTTCGTTTGTTTATAAAGTAGACTTTAGTGCTTGGTTCATTCATGGATAATGTTATTTAGCTGAGAGATCATGTGATCGTGAATTCTTTAGTTTCTTGAACTGGTCCAAGACAATGGATCCTTAAGGGATAGTTAGTAAGCAATTATGGAGTACCAACTGTCTGTTTAAGACTTTTCTATCCATGTGCTAAGACAAAGACCCAGAGAAATGAGTTAGCGCCTGCATTTTTTGAATGGTCAAATGAATCCAAGTCAACTTCTAGAGACACCTAGACCGGTTGAGAATTTATAGCACAATAACTTAGTTTCCTGGAAATAGCTTCAGTTGTAGTTGTTGCGTATTGGAAATTAGTACTTCAGTTGAGCTGCCGTGCGACTTCGCACAAAAAATGACGTAGGGAACAACAGGTACAGCATATCTCGGCTGAATTGGCAGGTAGTGAGAACAGAGCCATTTGCGGCTCGGAAAATCTTATACACCATTGGACGATATTATGATCTGATCATACTTCCTTTTGCCAGGAACAACTTGGTTTCCACAGTTCCACAAGAGTCTAAACCTGTAAAGTAATTATACTCAGCCTGAAATAAGTTAATACGAAAGGGTTGATTGGAAATTATTATTAGTAGTCGTGAATGATTTAAAGATCTTTATAAAACAATCGATACGTTCAGAATCTCTCTCTGTGAAACATAACAAATTTCCTCATGCTTTTATAGTCCAAAGTTTAATCAAGAATCTAATACACTTTAATGATCCAACTTATAAGCTTTCTTGGATCAGTGTTAAAGTTGGAATGCCTTTTTAACAGTGGAAGTCTAGATCAACTCAACAACTATCATTTGACTTGAAAGAACAATAAAAATTATTAATAATCACGACTTGGAAAAGTTTATAGGTCAGTCTACCCTTTCAAAATTCTCGATATCATGGAAATTGCACAAGAAAAAGTGGTTGTCATGCTATGACAATAGGGAAGCATGTTGAAGTGTTGCTTCTTTCTCTTTTCCTGCCGAAGTGGTAACCCTTAGGGTCACTAATTAATGGATGTTAGGTGTTAATTATTGGAGACGATTCACTCAGTGATCCTTAAGTAAGGATGTTTGGACTTTGTCTTCTTGTTTCTGTGGATCAGCTTCATTTGCTTTTTCCTTTTACACTACCAAACAACATGTCTGCCTTGTAATCGTTTCCCTCCCACACTTGGTTTACAATGAATCATAAAAAATACAAAACCATTGACATATAACAAGAGCCAATCCAGTTGCTGCAGATAATAACATCCTGCAGCCTGGTGTCCTTTTCAAGTTATATCTTTTCATTTCTTTAATGTGACTTCACACAGCTTTTCACCTGTTCTGAAGTAACATAAAAGAGAACTCCTGTTCTTAATTAGCATATAAGAAACATGATAACATGAAGGTTAAAAAGAGAGGGGAAAATGCTAAAAAGGCTAACTTTTTCCTTCTGCAATTGTTATACAAAAAAGTCACAAGATTTCTCTTTAATGTACTGTTTCTGTTTCACTTTGATGGATTAATATCAGTTCAGGTGAAAGAACCCATACCTCTAGTAGTTTAATTGGAGGCTAGGGAAGGAATCCCATTTCTAAAATCACTTAGCTAGTTTTTCAATTTTAGTTGTATTTCTAAAAGAGAAGATAGAAGTTGTATAGTCTTTTCATTCTTTGGTTCTTAGGATACAGTAGCATGATCTGCTCAGTTGTAGTTGTGCCTCCTCAAGAAAATAACTCGAGAGAAACCAAAGTGTTTCTATTGGTGAATTGAGATGTTTTGTATATAGAAATCCTAAGATTTATATTTATATACAAAACGCCTAGGAATATTTAGGAAACATTCCAACTATCAAATCTCTCAATTATATGAAGAAATCACTACAGCTATTAATTCCTAAATGTATATAAGTATAAGGAAATAATCAATTCTAATAACTCTAGTCAACACTCCCCCTCAAGTTAGTGCATAGATATCACACATGCCCAACTTGCAAACAAGATTATGAAATCATTTTTTGTAGAGTCATTTGGTGAAGACATCTGATAGTTGTTCATTAGACCCCACATGGGATAAGTGTAAAGAGCCATTCACAAGTTTCTCCTTTACAAAGTGTTTGTCAATTTCTATGTGTTTTATTAATCTATCATGATGAACAGGATTGTGAACTATGCTAATGGCAGCTTTGTTATCACAGTAGAGGGATAAACTTCCTCCATCCATCAGTTCTAATTTACCCATCTGCTTTCTTACCCACAAGAGTTCGCATACACCTTGAGCCATGGCTCTATATTCAGCTTCTGCACTGGATCTAGCAACTATATTCTGTTTCTTGCTTCTCCAAATGACTAGGTTTCCTCCTATAAATGTACAATAACCAGTGGTTGACCTCCTATCATTTGGACATCTAGCCCAATCAGCATCTGTAAGTGCTTTATATCTTAAGGTGACCATTGTTAGTGAACAGAAGGTCTTTTCTTGGTGCAGACTTCAGATAGCGCAAGATGTGAAATACAACCTATAAGTGTGATAAATCATGTATATATTGACTCACCAAACTAATTACATAATTTTATGCTTGTGACTGTCATTCTCTATTACAATTGATGATGATTACAATTGATGATGAGAATTATTTAAGTAGGCGACTTTTGCCCTGACGATAGTATACCCAATTATTTTTTTTATATGTTTTACGTTAAGTCATAATGAAGAATATAGAATCATCATAACAAGATTCGATGAATATCGCATCCTTTACTCATGGTAAGTCTGATCCAGCATGGAATTATTTTTTTTCTTTTCAAGCATTTGATGGGACTATCCATTATAATTGTATGTTTTGCGGTAGAATATTAAAAGCGGGAGGAATTTATCGAATGTAAGAATATGTTGTTGATGTTAAGGGTAATATTGCTTCTTGTAAAATAGTACCATTTGAAGTACGTGATAGGATTGGAAATTATTTGCAGCAATAAGTAAAAAAAGAAAAAGAAAAATAAAGAGGCCGTAAGTATTAGATAGAGGAAAAAGGAAAGTTATTATTGACATAGATTCTTATCTTCCTCTAAGAACTACTCCTAGTTCTCAACCTACTCTAAAAAGTGTTTTGGCTGATAAGGATGTTGTTTTGCGACGTAAAAGAGAATGGGCTAAATGGTTATATCATTCATGTATTCCTTTAAATGCTTTAAATTTACCATATTTTCAAGAAGCAATAGATGCTACAATAACGATAGGTCCTGGATTTAAGGTACCTTCTTATTATGAGATGTGTGTGCCTTTGCTTCAAGATTTAAGGAATGTTAGTTAATTTTGGATACATATAAGTCGAGTTTGGGAATCAACAGGATGCACTATTATGACAGATGGGTGGATTGATCAAAAACAAAGAACCTTGATTAATTTCTTGATTTATTGTAATATTGGAACAACTTTTATCAAATCTGTTGATGCTTCTGATATGGTAAAAAGTACTAATGCTTTATCTGGATTATTTTCTGAAATTGACAAGTAGGTTGGACCAAAGAATGTCGTGTATTTTGTTATAGATAATGTAGCTGATTATGTATCAACTGGGTACTTATTACAATCAAAGTATGAGCATATTTATTGGTCTCCATGGCTGCTCATTGTATAAATCTTATTTTAAAAGATATTGGTGGTATGGATCATATTTCTAGTCTTGCTTCACGCGCATCTAAAATCACAATTTTTGTTTATCATCACATTACATTTTTGTCTTGGTTAAGAAGGCAAGAAGATTTGGTTGAGATCGTGCGTTCTGCTGCTACCAGGTTTGCAACTACATTTATTACTTTGAAAAATGTTTATGAACATAAACAACTACTTCCAAATTTAGTTACAGAATTTTTCAAGTCATAAGTTATCAAAAAGTGAAAAAGGAAAAGAAGTTTGCACTATTATTCTAGATAATAAATTTTGGGATGCTTGCTTAATCATTGTTCTACTTATAAGGTTGCTAAGAATTGTTGACTCAGATGAAAAACCATCTTTGAGATATATATATATGATGCTATGTCTAAAGCTCATAAAATAATTATAAATCTTTGTAAAGGGAAGGAGAAATTGTATAAACCTTATATAGATATTATTGATCGACGATGAGATAAGCATCTTACTCAAAGGGTCCACTTAGCAGCTTATTTTCTCAATCCTTATTGTTTATATAGTGGAGACGCATGTACAATTAATATTATGGGCAATCTGTTTGATATGATTAAATGCAAAGGTATTTTCTCTATTGAAGAGCAATTGCAAGCGATACATGAAATTAAATTGTATCATGAAGATTTAGAGAGTTTTGCTAGATTATCACCAAAGAGAGAACTTATGATGAAAAAAATGCAACATAGTAAGTTTTTACACTTTTAATTCATTCTTTACTTATTAATAATATATATTTTTATTTTTCATAACTATTAATTTAAAATACAGATGGGCAGTAGAGATTATTCGGTGACAGTGCTCTAACGTTAAGAAAACCCACTATTATATTACTCAATCAAACAACTTCTGTATCAGTTTGTGAACGTAATTGGAGTGTTTTTAAATGTATTCATAAAAAGAAACAAAATTTTTTGGAACATCAAAGACTTAATGACTTTGTTTATTTTACTTACAATTTGAGAATGAAGAATAGATATTTTATAGTTTTATTTTTATTTCATTATTTTTATTTTTATTATTGACTTTACAGTTTATCTATTATATATTCAGAGCACTTAGTAAGAAGAGAACGTGTGATCCAGTTGATATTTATTGTATTGAACATACTAATTTTTGGATCGAAGAAGAAGAATCATTGCCTAATCTTGATTATAACGAACTTGAAAAGGCAATTTATAAAAAAGTGCATTTATCACAATGAATAAATTAAAAACATCTACTTATGGTCAGTTTGTATCTTATTTTAATCATATTTAAGTTAAAAGTATAATGTATTACAAATTTATAATTGAGAATAATTTCATATGTTAGTAATTTTTAATTTATTTGAATGTAGTAGAAGAAGTTGATGCAAATACTTTGGATAAAAACATAGTTTATGGATCTTTAGGTAACGTTGGAGAATTTAAAGCTTTTGATGATGATGAGACACAACCTTCTTCAGAAATATAATTTTGATTTTTATTGTTATTTTAAGTTTTATATTATGCTCATATTTATTTATTTATTATTAGACATTGTGTATTTTTTATTTTAATAAAAGTATTTTATTTTTACTTATTCTTATAAATTTTACTTCTTATTTATTATATATCAGTTTTATAGTGATTTACTATTAATTAAACCTTTAAATTTTAAACTTTTTTTTTAACTAGTACGTTCCGAACCTTACTTGAATCCGCAGCGACGCCATCACCACTAAGTCATTTTTTAACCTTATCTAAAAACTTTCTTCGCATTTGACCCATACGCACTTGTTATATTATACTCCTCGTCGGGCCTTCTCGTTGTCTTCACATACTACTAAAAATTTCTCCAAATCACTACGAAACCCGAGTTTAATCAAGTATTATTTAAGATGGAAAAGTGACAGAATAAGAAGCTATTCCAAAGGGTTTATAATCATTGGGCAGGGTTGTTTCTCCCTTCAAAGTTTGGAAAAATGGTGATAGAAACTAGAAAGGTAATTCGGTTTGGACGTCTCAATCAAAGCTTAATAGAAAAATCAGTCTGTTGAAGATGACAACACCTCCATTATAGACTCTTGATTGAGACAATTCTTTTAAGACAAACAAATTACTGAACGTGAGTGACCCCATGTATTATCATTGTATAAACAAATTTTTGATATCATAC
The DNA here is from genome assembly GCA_027563515.1 of Erythroxylum platyclados. NCBI lineage: Eukaryota > Viridiplantae > Streptophyta > Magnoliopsida > Malpighiales > Erythroxylaceae > Erythroxylum > Erythroxylum platyclados. The sequence goes on from JAOQMM010000001.1 coordinate 4,562,789, forward strand.
TTTCACGATTATTGGATACCACCCGTTTTCATTCCTTAACAACTAAGCAATTGTCACGAGTATGACAACATCTATGAGGTCCTTGGCAAGAAGTCTCATCAACTGTTGGTGATAAGAAGTATTTATTTTTTAATTAAATATAATTATTTATTTATATTTTTTAATTACTAAATATAATTAATTAAAATTTAATTTAAACAAGAATTTAATAAATTTTTATCTTTGAATATATTTATCCGATGTTTTAAAAATCGGACTGAATTGATCGGTCCGACCGGAATAAGTTTGAACCGGCCTGGTTTCTGGTCCGGTTGTATTATATAACCCTTCTCACAGAAAATCAGCCAGTTAACTAATAAACCGGTCTGATTTTATAAAAACTAGTTGAAATAAAAACCAAGCAACCTTTTAAATAAGTGAGACCCATCATCTTTTAAACATGTAGGACCTACCAAAAGCTTCTTCCTTCTCTCTTCTTAAAAAACACGTGATCCCTACCATACATAGGATCCACGTATTTCTTCCCCAACTTAGCGTTTAAAGTTGGGATTTAATGGATATGTTTAAAAAAAATTTTAAATTTTTAATCAAAAATTTTCTCTCATACATTGCAATTAATAAAATATATTTTTAAATTTATATTCTTTATTTATCTCTTTATATTTTAATTTAAAATTTTGTTTTAAATTATTATTGTTAAAAATGATCCCACTAATAAATTATATTTGTCAAATTTTAGGTTTTTTATTTATCTCCTTATATTTTAATTAAAAATTTTAAATTATTATTGTTAAAAATTAATTATTGTTTTTATCATGAATTTGTTTATTAAATTAAATTATTAATTAGTATATATAAGTAATTTTGTTTAAGATAATTGAAGAATTTGTTAAAATAATATTTAAAGTATAAAAAGTATGTTTAATAGATATTGAAACAGAAAATCTTTTTATTGACTTTCTTTAAATATACTTAAACTTTTATGAGTCTTTAAATAAATGACAATATAAAACAGAATTTTTATTTTGTTATTATTTAAAAATTTATATTAAATTTAATCTTAGTCTAAATTATTAGATTTATTATTAGTTTATTATATATTAATAGGCATTACTTATTTTTATAATTTTTATTTCTTATTTATTATATACTGATTTTATAGCGGTTTAATACGGTCAAACTTTTAAACTTTAAACCTTTTCTTTGACCAGTTAAATGTCCGGTGTAGTTTTTAAAAAACTGTTTTTATCAATATTTAATGATAATTTTTCGATTCGTTGACGTTCGTTCTCGCATGTGAACCGACGGTCCCCTAAAACCTATTACTCATAAAAAAAGACCTCATACTTCCATATTTGCGTGTTTCTCGCTCAAAACCCAGTTGGTCTTCCAACTTGCGTGCCTGGTTTGGTGTTGGCTTGGATTATTTCACCGACACAGTCATATGTATGTATTGTATTATCAACTAAGGTTTTCTATGGTCGGTGATGAACGCTGAACCGCCCATTTCCTCAGCCGCCATCTAACGTTCTTGGTCTATGTTTCATATTTTGGTCACAAATTCAGTAACTCGGTTTCAATTGTTTTCAGTCGAAGACTTATCCGGCCCGTAAAATTCAACTAGATCGTAAAAAGCTCCAATTTTAAGGTTGCCCAGGTAGTCTTCTTTTGCCAGTTTCATGTATTGTTCGCGACATCAATAATGGAGTATCTGGGTATGAATCTTTTCTCTTTGGAAGCTTGATAGTTTATAATTTTCTTGCAGGTGGAGATAGTGAAATAGTTTTTCTCAATCGAGATAGACACTGAAAGTATTAGATCTTTTAAGAATCTTTTAGCTGATGGGAGGTAGGACCTCGAAAGAATCGAGTAGGAGGAATTATTCATCTCATGGTTCTGCAAATTCATCTTCCTCTTGGAATCAATATGGGTATCAGCCACCAACATCATATCCATATCCATACCCATCTGCCCAACAAAACCCATATTACACGCCTCAGCATCAATATGCACAACCATCCACTTCTTCTTATGATTATGAACCACAAAGGGCACAGCCCCAGAGAAGGTTGGAGAGGAAGTACTCGAGAATAGCTGATAATTACCAGAGCTTGGATCAGGTTGGAGAAAATATATAGTTCAAGTGGTCTTTATAATTTGTTTTGACTTCTGTGATATAAGACTTGAGGGGTATGTGGGGCGACTCTTGATACTTTTAATGATAATTGACATGCCAAGTTCGTAACAAAAACGTCAACGATTCATAAATATCTGGTTTGGATGTTGTCTTAAGAATCTCCTTCTGTTGAGTGTAAAAGATAAATCCAGAATACGGGGTGGATTCTTCGACTGCTCTTGACATAAACGGTTTGAGATGCGATTTCAACCGCCAAGAAGATTCTCTGAGGGGATTTAAGAAGATATGGTGAAACTTATCATCATTTCAAGTATACCTAGGAAAACTATGGTCGATGACAACTAAATTTTTCTGTATGTAGTTGGATGACAGGTCTGGTTCTTTAGGGTAATACTTGATAAATATACTCAAGGAGATTTGTTAGTGTCCCGCATTGATTATTACTCTACCCATATTAAAAATTCTAATAAGATTTGTACGACCTTCTTCTTAATGAATTCTGTTGCCAATGGCATAATAATCGATGTTCATCCGGAAAACATTGAGATGAAACTGGCAAGGAAAATTTCTCAACTTTGAGAGGTAATGATTGGCTTACAAAGCATTGAACCGATGAACATCGGTTGCAGTATCCTCTGTTCTATAACAAAGTTTATACAGCAGCTTTTGTTTTTTTTCACCTCTTTCCTTTTTTTGATAACGCTTCTGCTTATTTCTGGCAGCTTAGGAGGCCCACTTTCCAAAAATTTGCCTGTATACAAATATGTGGGTGCAATGTCTGAGTGTTATGCTAGTTTAAACCTTTGTAAATGTTTGGAACTATGACTACAGGTTACAGCTGCTCTTGCCCAATCTGGCCTAGAATCTTCTAACCTCATTGTTGGCATTGATTTCACAAAGAGCAACGAATGGACAGGTTTAATCTCATCTTAATGCTTAGATTGAATTGTATCATCATGCTTCAGTATACGCAAATTTATCTATCCATCAGGTGCAAGATCATTCAATAGACGAAGTTTACATCACTTAGGCAATGGTCAAAATCCATACGAGCAAGCAATTTCGATTATTGGAAGGACATTATCCACCTTTGATGAAGACAACTTAATTCCCTGTTTTGGATTTGGAGATGGTGATTTCAACTGAAGTATTTTTGTTGTATTAGTACAAGATTCATATTTAAACAACAGACATGATATTTCTCTCAACTCGTCTTTGCAGCCTCAACACATGACCAAGATGTGTTCAGTTTCTACCCAGATGAGAGATTTTGTAATGGATTTGAGGAAGTACTTTCGCGATACAGGGAAATCGTTCCTCAACTTCGGCTGGCTGGTATTACACTCTTCGTAGTGTTGAATTTAATGCCTAACATCTTAATTTAACTATTGCTGATGCATTCTCATGAAAGGACCAACATCATTTGCACCGATCATTGAGATGGCGATCACCATAGTTGAGCAAAGCAGTGGCCAGTATCATGTTTTGCTGATAATTGCTGATGGGCAGGTGATTTCTTACAAGATGGACCTTCACTATATTCTTGAATTGCATGATATCTGATCTGTCAGCTCTGTTATCTCATCTGGAGCCTTATGAATGCCACACTAGAATGTCCTACCAATTCAGTGGCAGCAATATGTCAAAACCAGCAGACCACTTCCTTATTGTGGCTTGAAATGCTGATTCTCAATTGTGCCATATTGTTGCAGTTTATTTTCTGAAGTTTTTGTGGTGACTGATTGGCTTATTAGTTGAACATGAGATGTTCAGATAAAACTTACAATTGATCTATGCTTTGAAAAATTATTAGTCAGCTTGTACCTGACTCGCCAAACTATACGTGTCTTCTCTATTCTTATAACATGATCTCCACTTTATTTCCCACGTCTCATTGAGATTTGTCATGATAGGTTACAAGAAGTGTTGATACACAGCGTGGCCAGCTCAGTCCTCAAGAGCAAAAAACAATTGATGCAATTGTCAAAGCAAGGTAAACCAAAAGATGGATACTATAAGATGATGTAGATAGCAAATCTTCAATAGCCGATCTGTTTGTCTAAAGTTATGTGGTTTGTTATTGCAGTGAATACCCTTTATCGATAGTTTTAGTCGGAGTTGGGGATGGGCCTTGGGACATGATGAGGGAGTTTGATGATAACATTCCTGCTCGAGCCTTTGATAACTTTCAAGTAAATTATGATTGTACCACGAGATCAACAGTTTATTGTAACACTTTGTTTCGTAGTCAAGTGAACTTGATCAGTGGCTTCTCTTTTCTTTTGCCAGTTTGTCAATTTTACTGATATAATGTTGAAGAATGTAATCCAATCCAGAAAGGAGACGGAATTTGCTCTTTCGGCTTTGATGGAAATACCTTCTCAGTATAAAGCAACTATCGAGCTTGGCATATTAGGGTAACTATTACATGGCTTTTTATTACTTTTTTCATTGGTGAAAGATCTCATATATGTCATTTGCTTGCTCATTTTGGTATGACAGTAGGCCGAAGGGGAATTCTCTCGAGAGGGTTCCCTTACCCCCACCACTTTATGGTGCATCTTCTTTCAACAATAGCTCAAAACCTTCCCACTTAAGCAGCTTTAAACCAAGTACCCCTTCCTATTATGGATATGATGCACAAGTTAGTGGATATGATAATCCTGTTGCTGGATATGATACACCTGTGGCTGCACCTCCAGCTTCAAGTTCTTACGATAATCAGGTGCAAAACGTGCAATCTAATTCTTGCAGTATGACCAGCAACAAATTTCCACCTTCATTTGCTTCTATTCCATTCCATTATTGTGTAAACTCTTTCAATTTCTGTTACCATGACAGGTTTGCCCCATCTGTCTTACTAATAAGAAGGACATGGCCTTTGGTTGTGGACATCAGGTAAGATATTATGCCCATCTGCAACTTGATTATGATATTGCGTCATAACTCTAGAAATGCATCAATTGACTCTTAGTTTGCAGACTTGTTGCGAATGTGGGGAAGACCTCCAGTCATGCCCTATTTGTCGGAGCCAAATAGACACTCGAATTAAGCTTTATTAATACAAGCTTTGATGCACATCCAAGGCCTCGTTGCAAACATCACATTTGAGCTGGTAAGAGCTTGGATCAATTGTTCTATTTTTCGAGGCAGCGACTGGTCAGCCACTGAAAAACGCCCCTGTAAGACCCCAACTATAGTGAGGCTGAGATGAAGATGTGTAGAACAGAAGCCTGACATTCCCCAGCCTTGGACATTATCTCTTTCCATGTACTGTCTTCTTATTGTTTGATAATCAGAAAATGATTTCTAGGTGAGGTTCATTGAAAAGGAAACAGTTGTACCATGTACAGGGTGTTCAGCTATAGCTCTTTGGATTCAGTCCTTGGCCGGAGATGTATGATGATCAAGATAAGTAGGAGGATGTTGTCTAGTGTGTTACACAGACCGTGGCGTGGAACTTTTCTTCATCAAATGATCAAGTTCATGGCTTTTTTAATTCTTCAAGCATTCGTGTGTCAGTACTAGTCCTGCTGGCTATTGCTTTAGACGATCAAAGGTCAAGATTCGCATAAGTTTCTCCAGTCTACTTTCTCGTTGTTGTATTTGACCATATATTTGTTCACTATCAAGAAAATAAGAGTAGAGATATGCCATTTGACCCAAAACAAGTACGGAAGCTTACTGGCAGCAAACTAGAGCAGAGAGAGGCGATTGACCCAAAAACAAGAGGGGATGAGTATGTGAATACCAACACCATGGAAGATATATAATATGATGGTGAATTGATCAAAACCCAATGGAAAGGAAGCAGTAATCAGAGTGTAAATTGAAGAAACTAGAAATATGGATAAAAAGGAGGTGCAACAGATCCAGGAAAATCAGCCCCTCACTGAGGCTAATGGGAAGAATATCACTGCAGAAATTATAAACACTAAGGCTTTGTTTGGTTGGAGGGTCTGGGATGAAATGGAATAAAACATAATACATTTCTATCATTTATTTGGAGGTTTCATAATGGAATGGGATGGGATGGAAGCGGAGGGTTTCATGTTACGTTCCATTCCATCTTAAATAGTGAAAATAGGAAACCTCCGATTTGGAGGGTTTAAGATGGAACGTAAACTAATAAATACATACTACCTAATATACCCTCCATAATTTTTAATAATATCAATTATTTCTTTTTACCTACCCTAATAACACCAAACATAAATATATTTATATATAAATAAATTATTTTTAAATATAAATCAAATAGAA
>JAOQMM010000001.1:4591559-4614970 GCA_027563515.1 Erythroxylum platyclados
AGTGGATCCTTCAAAGCTTGAAGTAAGCTCTTTTTCATTTGATAGTGAAAGAAGTTAAGGTTTCTGTTGTAGGAAAGTTTGGTTTTTCTTTGGTGGGAATTGAAGAACTATGTTTTAATTCGGCTTGTTTTTTGTAGGCTCATATAAGGAGGAAGCTAACCAAGGAACAAAGATTGGCATTAGTAAGAGCAGGGCGGGAGGAGAGAGAGAAATATCAGTCGAGGACAGCTGTGAAAAGGAAGAAGGTTATCTTTTTATTTGTTCAAAATTGTTTCAAGTGCTTTGGATTTCTACGAGAGGTTTATTGCTTCAAGTCACATGGCTGCCCTTCTCTTTGGACTTTTCTAAAAGAAAATTTTCTTGGCTGTAATTCTGGACAGACCGGTGGTTTGAGCAATCAACAGAAGGAACGCAAGAAGTTGATGCCTTCGGCTGCAAAGAAAGCGAAGATTGCAAGATCTAGACAAGAAAAAACCCAGAAACAACGTCGTGGTGGTAAACAATTTGGAGGAAAGAAGGCCTGGAAATGCTAGGACTACGACACTCGGCTTCAATGGAACATTTTTGTACCTTTTTTTTTTTTTAAGTTGTTACGTAAATTTTATTCATGCTGATGGTTTAAAGTGAGGCAAAGATATCTGAAGTAATTGAAATTTTGTTAAAATATCAATCTTTGAATTCTAGATAGATGTGTAACTACTTGGAAATTGTGCCATCTAAACATCTGAACCTCAAATAACAGCATATCAAATTGGAAGTAGCAAGATAAAATAAATAAATAACATCCGAAAATTAGAGGAGAAGAAAGGATCCAAAAAAGCGTAGCGAGCGAGAACAAATCGTGTTACTCTTCTAGTAAACATGTACTGGTGGCTTCACTATTATTTTGACCAAATATATCAGTAATTCCATCCCAGTTGTTTCTATCTCTAGCTTCCCAATACCCACCCTTATAACGATAGCAACCATCCTCATCCCTTTGGAACCATCTTGGTTGCCACCCCCTTTCCTGCAGCTTCCTTGCCTGCACTCATCATATACAAATGAGAATTTTAGGGGAAATCATTTCGTACTCAACCAATTTCACATCTAAATAATGTTCCGAATGCAACACACTGTAATTCAAATTAATAATATCATTTGTTCTCTTAAGGTTGATCCATACAAAAGGAATTGATCTACTAACAGAAAGACATGCTGTACTAGGATCGCTCTTGCCTGCGATATATCCCAGAAATGATTAAAAAGCTAAATACCTGTCTTTGTAGCTGTTCAAGTCTCAACTTCTCCGCATTTGCCAATTCATATTCACCATTCTCTAGATGCCTCTGATCTGGCCTCAATCTGGAGTCAGTGGGAGGCAATTTCTCTAACAAGCCAGGAGTAAGTTCATTTAGTGATATTGCAAAAGGGCTGAGATTGTATCTTGTCTTCGTACGAGATTTATCTCTTTCCCAAAGCAAGACAGCTTCGCTCATGGGGTCATATCCCTTTGGCTTGGTAGTTGGATCTCCCAGTACATAGTACATTGCTTCGTCCCACTTTCCCACTAACATTGCTACCTTTTCCCCATTCCTATTGTCTTGCACAAAGCCATGAACCTATCATTGCACACAGCTTTATATTCTTAATAGGCATATACAAAAATTCCAATTTAGTCATTTCATGATAGGACCAGCTCTTCCCATGATCTAAGTGAATGAAATATAAATTGACTTGTCACGGCAAATTAAAAGACGAAAGCAATTAATTGCCCAATCCAAGACTTTGCCAGAAAACAGATTCCTATACAAGGACAATGTATTGGGTGGTAAAAAACTAATTCTGAGTAGAACAACATCCCAATAAAGAATATTAGTTTATGAAAAAAGTAAATGTAGCTTCTTTGTAAAGGAAATAGAAGTATAGTTGAAGTGTCAAATTAGTTGATTTTCTGCAGGATACTAATCAAAAAGCCATTGGTCAATCTCTTATAAATATCTAAACAAAGCATAGATGATTTTATTCAAATCTCTATCTTAAAAGAAGCAGCTGAAGAGAAAAGTTTGGCTTGTAGCTTATGAGAACTCAACATTTATCATGTAAAAGATAATGTTAAGGAAAGAAGGATCAATTGTTTGCAGGAATAAAGGAACACCTGATGAGGATTTCGGTCTATGACAGACTGCTCCTTGAATTTCAGCTTACAAGAATAGTTGCCACTGCCTTTGATGCGCATTGTGCCATAGTGGTCACAGTAAATTTTTCCAATTATTATGTTGTATATAGAAGTAGTGACCTTGCTCCACTGAAAAGTCTCACCATCCTCAAACTGCAAGGTGAGAACACCAACAGGATCAAGCTGAATAGAGCGCCCCCAAAACTTGCCTTTAAGGTTGGAGTCACCCCGGAATGTCCATCCTCTTCCTTCACAGTGACAAGCAACAACCATTGGATGGTGACTCACCTGAATGTAAATAGCTTATAAGGAAGTATTTCAAAGATAATATGTCAAGAACTCGTATTATACTTTGCTTTTTCAATCAGTCCACGGGGATCAGGTAATGTTTTAGTATCAATGGCCAGCAATATAGTTCAAGAATAGAACTCATGGATTTTCAATATAACATCAAAAGAAAAGTACTTTTTCGGAGAAAAAACGGAGTCCTTTATCTGGATAGTCAGCCTCATATGTCTCCCCTAGGAGAGGGTTGAAGGGTTTACATTGCCGACCTTCTGTCGAGGCGTAGCCAGATACAGCAAATGCAGCTACTTTTAGAATTCTCAGCAAATCATTTCCCTGCACCATTGGTACTTGTATTTAAGTGAAAATAAATAAAAACTCCCAACATTTTCTGAAAGAATGTTATGTTACAAATTAGACTCCAGATCAGATGTTAAACATCAGAAATAAATAGTCACAGTAACCAATGATCATCAATTATTAATTGTTTATTTCTCCATTTACTTCAGAGTTTCTGTATCAAGCCAACACCAAAAAACAGATTTCTCTATGAATTGCACCAATATGAAAACATTTGGAACCTAAAATACCAATTTATGACAACATACCTTTTTCAATCTCATCTGACTAGGGACAGCGTAATCGAGAAGTCTAAACATGTACATTTAGGACACATCATGTAGAATTTTCAAAGCCTGAAGGTCTATTTGACACAGACTATGCGAGTTTATACAAGGAATAAACTGTAAGAAGCATATCATGCTTTATCACAGCTTTTTCACAGAAGGCAGCAGACTAGGGAATCTAACCTGCTTGCCCCATTCCAATGCTTGGTCAACTAAGGATGAGTACTCCAAATCCTCAAAGCACTTCTGCAACGAAGAGAGTGGTTCGTTAAAATAAACAGGAAGACAAACCCCAGACAAGTCTTTCCCAATGTTGTCCTTGATAATTGACCACAACCCAACAGGCTTCTCTTTCTCCTTTGGTTCTGGAAGATTATCTCTTCTTTCAACAGATGGATACTTCACGGTCCTAATATCATTCTCAATCCCATTTATTTCCCTCATGCAACCAGAAAAAATGGGATCTTTATCATATACAGAAGCATTTTCCACAGAGTCCCTACTCCGATAGGAAGCACTTCTGAAAGCATCTGATGACAAAAAGTCATTTGTATCAAAAAATATGACTTCATCTTCATCAGTTTCAACATCCATTCCATCTTGACTTTCATTATCGGCACCAGATTCACTGGCACTGCCCTCTGACATGACAGAATAGAAATCTGTGAAATGAGGAGTATAAATATCAGTAAACCAGTAACGGGGAAATGACCAAAGCTTCAGCCTTTGCCAAAGGAAACTAAATTTCAACACAACTGATTTATTCTCCCTGTAAAAGACTGAAATAGGAAGATTCTATGTCACATTGAAATTGAACCTAGACCAAAAGGGAGTAACATCAATATTTGAATGCTTTTACAAAAATTTGATATCTAATGAATTAAAGTTTGCCATATAATGGTCCAAGAAATAGATAAGCTAAAAAATATACCCACTGGTAAGACAAAAAAATGAGAACAAGGAGCATGAAATAAAATTATAGCATATTTAAGGTGACATAATATACAACGATCAACAAGATTAGAAGTTCCTTGTAAATGTTATCATTAGCTTTACTTCAATGCTGCTATACAATACTATTTCATAAATCAACCCTCAGCTATCAAAAACAAAATGTGTGCAACAGTACAAAGATAATTGAGAATTTTAAAGCACAACTAACCACTAAATCTTCTATTCGCTTCACATTCCTTTGTTTCATCCACTACAGTAGCTTCCAGCTCTATTTTCTCTGTCTGCCAAATTACAAGGTACAAGTTACAGCTCAACAGAGAAATATCTGCGTCCAGCAATATATGCATGACAAAAGTTTACTAGAGAAACCAAGAAACACTGAAAATGCCATGCCGTATCACCACCTAAATATAAGATACAAGATTACACAATCATAAAGTGAAAAGTCGTAGATCACAACTGTACTTCAATAATACAGGATTCAGAAAGGGATCACCCATCAAACTTTTAGATAAAAGACATTATCATGAGCTTACTACTTGTTATTTAAATGTTTTCACAGTATCCAAACATCTACAGACCTAAACCACAATCGCAGACATCTCATATTCATACGTGAAACCAACACCAGTGTCAGTATGATGTTAAATGTTCTTAACATATACAAATTGGAAAAATCTTCTTTAAACAATGACAAAAGAGAAAAACAAGAAAGATGGATAAAAATAGAAGACAAGAATTAAAAATACCTCTAACTGCCTTAATGTTTCCAAAAACATGATATGTTTATCTTGAAAAGCTTTCAACTGGTTTTGCAATTGTGAGAGTTCCAAAAGCATGATAGATTCACAGTCTTTGATGACTGCCTCACCGAGGCCTTCCTGCAGCAACCGAAGTCGTAGCTTCTCAGTTGAAACAACAAAATCTTCAGAATGTGAAAAATCACTACTTGTCATAGTTCTAGGGAAACGATCTTTAGCAGCCTGTAGGGCCTCAAGCCATGCAGCCCTATCATCTCTTGATATGCAACGCAGGTGAAGAGTTTTTGTTCCAGTGAATATGCTGAGCCTTTTTTCATCAGATTTGCTGGCACGTATTGAGGAAACCTGCCCACCAAATCGTCCAAATTGCAAACTCAGCTACCACAGTCAAAGCAACCTATGAGAAAAAGTTCATGAAAATCTAATTATAGCCTCTTAATCACACAATTAAGAACTTGTGAACAGAAAATTCAAAGAAGAGGGATTAACACTTTGATCAGATATTTCAATGTCAGCAAATAAGGAGTCAGGATAGATATGAAAAGTAGTTATCATGGAATTGGTTACTTATCATGTTTATTTGTAAGTTTAACAGCTCAAAATCCATTGGGACAAACAAGAAGCCACACTCTTATATTCAAGAAGCAGCTAGGATCAAACACATAATTTGTTCAGTAGATGGTTTTGCAGAAGACAATCAAACAAATTGCAGAGATCACTTCTATTTTCTTCCAGAAGATCTGGCTGATTTTTCTCCACAAGGATTTGGTCTCAGGCCTTTTCCTTCTTTTGTTTCTTCTATTGCTAAGAATGTTCTTTTACACATCCGGGTATCATGATTATTTGAAAGGAATTCGTTCCAATTTCCTGTATAATCCATGCGTGCGAGTCAATTCTCTTTAGATATTGGACGGTATGCAGCTTTTTAACTCTTACCATACAGTATCCAACTGGTTTTAAGCACAGTCAAAAGTGGAACAACATAGATAGCATAATTTCTCACTTGACTCTGAGCACGTTTCATAATATGCACTGGAATCAAATCTCATCCTCGCCAAGGTTCCCTGCTAGGTTATCAACCAAACAAACGCATAAAAGACAATTCCGTAGTATTCGAAAACATTCCCACAAACAACAAAAAGCCGCAAAAAGGTCGCAACACGCATCATTATCCTCAACCCAAATTAAAATAACCATATATATACATACATTTCCAACGAGGACATGCACTATATAAAATAACAAATAAAACAGCAACAAAGAGCAAAAACAAAACAAACAGTAAACACAAACCTTTAAGTGTATCTCGCCGAAAGGCTTACACCGCCTGAGCCGACTACTACTGCTACTATTACTACTATTCAAACTCGCCGCCTTCCTCTTATATTTAAAGGAATCTTCTCCGATCACACGAACATTCTTCTCTCTTGCCGGACTCAAAACAATCTTGTCAGGTCCATGAATCTTGTAGTACGATAAGACTCCATCTTCCAGAACAAACCACCGGGATCTCCATCCTTTCCCATAATTAACCCATTTGTACAGAATCCCCGCAATACTCCCACTCACGCCTCCATGAAACACTTTGGAGTCTCTAGCCTCTGTGATCGGCTCTTCGGTCTCGTGATTAGTTTCGAAATCGGTGCCAACGGAGGACATCTGAGCGGCGAGGCTAGGTTTGGAGCTGTGATTAACGGCTCTGATCGACGCATCGAGCCCTAGCTGGGAGTTGCTCATCGATTTCGCGACCACCGGGTCAGTGCGATCGCGATCGATCGAAACCGGAGCAATGCAACAAAGAGGATTCATGGAGGAAGTAGCAGAAGGTCAAAAAGGACGCAGAATGTTTGATTCGGGTCGGGTCGGAGAATGTGAGACCCGATCGGGAAATGAGAAACGTTACATAAGAAAAACGAAGAAGAGGAAGAATTATTATAGATTAGTAACGACTATACATATAAATATATTAATTATACAAAAAGACTAAATGAACTGAGCAGCAGTAGCTGAGTTCTGGGTTGTTGATGATAAATTACTACTACAATTAAAGAGACGCGGAGAGAGAGAGAGAGACAGAGAGAGTGAGTGAGTGAGTGGTGATGGCCGCAGATCCATTTAAGACAGTGGTCAGGTGGTGCAGACAAGCATTATTGTACAAGTGTGAAGCCTAAAGCAAGCTCGGTAAGCTAGTCTATGGTTAACCAAAGATACATACTTGATGAAAGCAAAGATAAATTTTGTAAATAACTAGACTAGTCCATGGATTTTGGTGGTGAAGAAGCATTCAGTTGAACCGAACTGAGTTTATTCAATTATTTTTGTCTTAAATCCGTAAATTATGGACTTTTGACTGCAGGGAGGGACAAGGTAACGTGGGCGACAGGGGGACGTTTGTCCGTTGGTACGTTGAGGTGATAAAAATGGCTTTAGTTCATACTCCTATTTTGTACATCTAACTTTGGACCTTGAAAAGCCATCTCTAATGTATCGGATTCTATGGCTAATCTAATCATATAGCTTCAAAAATTATAGTAATACTGAAAGAGTGCTCGGTTAGTTGGTATGAAAAAAAAAGAAATAGATAAAGAATAAAAAAAGAAGGTTGGTAATATATTATGATTGGATAAATAGTATTTTTATATTTTCTTTTAGGATAATACTCTATACAATCAATATAGTGAGAAATAAAAACTATATGTATTTCTATTCCTCAGTATATTCATTATAATTCATATTACCATTTCCTAAAATGAATTAAGCACACCCTGGAATTAAGCTAAAAATTAAGTCTATTAATAAGATCTGACGAATGGAATTCTCTAATTTAAAAATTTTAGAAAAATTCTTTAAAAAGTTTTTTTAATTTTCAAATTTAAAAAAATATTCGTTTATATTTCAATTAATTAATAATAACAAAATACACATGTTATAAATATTATACATGGATCAACAAGTATTTCTTATATGACAATTGAATTCAATTAATCTTAAATTATTAATTTAAGTCGAGTTTAACTAATTTCAACTAGTTTTTAAGAATTGAATTAAGTTACCATATCAATAATATTTGATTAGTTCATAAATAATGTTTAAATTGTATGTATCTCGTCACTATTTTTTAACTACAGTATAAGAGAATGAGTTTTTCTAGAAAATTAAAAATTAGAAAGAGTTTTCTCTATTATTTTAAAAGTTAAGAAATTTTTTAAAGTTTCTTTATCCACAAAGAAGGTTCAGTGCGAGTCTGGTTTGTGGGCTTCCTTTTAATATACTTGCAGAACCAAATGCTAGGGTTTTTTTTATGTCTAACCTCTAAAAATCAAGTTAACAAGAGATAGAAGAAGAAAGTTTACCACATTTATTGAAAGGTTAACCAAATGACTTCATACTTGGGAAGTATAACTATTTATATAATGGTATATAGGAGTGAGATTGCCCCATATGTCATCATCCCATATATTTCTTTGGTGTATGACCTTTTAATTTTAAAGCCTAAAATAGATATTTTTCATCACTAACACCTCAACCTTTCTGGGTTGTAAAAGAAGCTTTAAGATAACATTTTGAGTTCAACCAAACTTGTCAAATCTTTAACTCGTACTTAAGGGATGTTCTTATGATGATGGCCCTAACTCACCACAAACCCATTGTTACTTAAAGATCTTTTCTTCCAAGGTGATTCATGTGTTTCGAATGTTGAGAGTAATGAATACATATCTAGTGTCAACAAGAATTATGCAAGTATGTTGCACTTATGTATCTATACCATACTGCTTATAGATGTCAAGCCTATGGTTGTTGCTAATGAATGCCCTTGTCATCATCCTCTCTAGCTTCACCTTACCTTCTAATTCATAACATAACTATCGTTTTAAGTATTTCTAGCTAAAATGCAAAGCTTTCCCTTTTTAAAGTTAGATTTACAAACTTGAGACATCCTTAAGATCTTAAGTCTTTTCAATTTTATAAACGTATAAGCCTAGGTCTAGTGGTTTGAGTAGTGATTTCTCCACCTCCAAATAAGATGGCTTATTTATTATAGTATTTAAAGTGATTTGACACATGCTTGTAATGGAAAATAATAAGTCAAGTTCTGGAAGTGATTGGCCTATAACCCTCAAACCATATCTTTGATTTATGGAGGATTTGGAAGCTAAGAAGTATGAGTTCAAGTTAAAGGTTAATATAGATGATATGGGATTCGAGCATAATATTTCTCCATATACAAGAATTTGCAAAATGTAAACCTATGCAAGAGCTAGTTTCAATAGACTCAGGGAGGTGATTGTCTACCATGATAAATCTAGGTATGTGATGAGGTTACCTTTTAATGAATTTTTAGTTAGTTTACTCATGAAATAAGTCTAAGTCTAGGTCAGTTACACCCCTACTCATGGTGCCTATATCAATAATTTAAGTAGTATGTCATTTAGGAGAGATTGAACATAGCATAAACTTGTTTAGATACATGTATCAATTAAGGCTTGAAGGCAAATTTCTAGGTGGTATAATATATATAACATGCTTGGTATGTGCACTAAAGTATGTAAGCTACTTAAAGGTACCCATAATTGGAAGAAGAAGCTTTTTTTTTAGGGATGGCAGTGGTTGGGGTTTAGGTCTTTGTGGAGTAATCCTAACTTTTTTCTTAATAAAAGGAATAACTCTAGTAGTTTATTGCTTATCCAATCTAAGGCTTTAGTGGAACAAATTAGGTCCTTACCCTCTTGTTGAGATGCAGTGACTAAGAAAATGTTATTAAAGGCTAGAGTTTATAACAGAAAGACCTATAAATATTTGCTGTTTATTCATTTTTTGAATAATTTAAGGTATATATTAAGCATATTATTACTTTTTCTATCATTGCAAGAATGAATCTCAATGACATTACATAAAGGGTTAAAAAATTAATACAAAAGTGTAACTTAGATCGCACAATTTTAACTAAAATTCAATTTAAACTCTAACGTTTCAACATGTACAGAAAGAACCTTAAGTTTCATAAATAATCAAAAAGAAACACATAAATTTACAAATGCTTATTAAGAACCTCAATTTAAAATTTTAGTCAATTGTTTGTTTAAAAATATGACTAGTAATTTATTATTATTTTTTACGGCCACCTTGTCACATGTGTATGCCATATGGCAAGTCGGTTGAAAAAGGAACATTTTCCAGCTTAGTTTTTTTTTCTAATATGACAACATTTAGATTTCCAAAATGCCCTCGATGTTGCTGAGGATGGCCTCTTCTAGTACCTATTTAGCTTCGCATTTGCCTTTAGTACCCCTATAATGGATTCATTGATCACCGCAACTTTGCTATCAAGTCACTTACCTCGTCTAACTTTGACTATAACCACTTTCTTTACTAATGGGCTTTTGCTATAGCTGCCACAGGGCTCACTAGTGGCTCCGTAGCTGAAAGAACCTAGTTTGTCACTTACTTGTTCTACTCTTCATTTTTAGTTTGGGTGTTTACCCTGTTATGTTTCATTAGTTTTGGTCTATCACCAAGTCTGATTTAGATTCTTGTTTGGAACTGGAGTCACTAAATTTGTTGGTTCTTAAGTTGTTCACATAGTGGGTCGAATAGCTGGTTTTTGGGGTGCTCTTATTGAAGGTCTAAGAATTAGCCATTTTGCATCAAGCAAGGCATTGACTTTATGTGGACACAATGCTTCATGCACGGTTTTAGGTACATTTTTGGGTTGGTTCAGTTAGTACTGTTTCAATCCTGGGTCATTTAATAAAATCCTGAGTGTTTACTTTACTGCTAGCTATTATGGCCAATGGAATGCAATCAGTCAGACCACTATCACCATCACCTTTGCAACCTGCACTACAACCTTGACCACTCTTTTCAACAAAATATTGCTATTGGGTCACTGGAATGTGACTGATGTATGCAATGGTTTGCTTAGTGGGTTCGTGGCTATAACAGTAAGATGCTCTATAATTAAGCCATAGGCTTCTATAATATGTGAGTTGGTTATAGTTTTGATTCTTATTAGTTCCAACAAGATGGCGGAGAAGTTAAAGTTTAATAACCCACTAGAGGTAGCACATAGAGTCCTTCCTTTCATAGAGTCCTTCTAGCTTTTTCTACAGCTCAAAAGGATTCGTTTCTTAAGACACTTGGTTAAATATGATGATATCAATCCATTGTCGAATCATGCCCAGAGTTTTTTTACGTCATCTTCTCCCAATCTCTATCTAACATCTTTTTAGGTTTTGAAGGAATATCATCCTTCACTCCTTTTTCCACATCAATAGGATCAAAGAGATTTTTGCAATACAGGAGATCCTCCATCATAGGCCTCCAAATAGAGTAGTTTATTGATGTCAACTTGACCATATATATGTTTCCACCTTCCATCATGATGGCTTTGATACTATTTTTTGGGAGACAAGAAAAAGACAACTCTCTAAAATCAACCAAAGAGAAATAAAAATAACACTCTTCAAATTTAGGGAGCAAATTACAATAAGAATAAGAAACTCAATAAAGAAACAAACACCCCTATTTATATTAAAAAAAACCCTCCAATGTAGAGGGAAAAAATCACGGGCCAAACTAACAATTAACTCCACTAAACTCAAGTAAGGATTTACAAAGTTTAATATCTCATTTCATAACTGCAAGTTATCTCACAAAGTTTTAGGATTAAAACCAAAGTTGATATGTGAATCAACAAAATCTCAAACCAATTCCAAAAACAATAAAAAATGATGAGAATACTATACTACTTGTTCTCTTTATGTTTTCCTCACTTTTTGATGTTTTGACTGCTCACATATGCAAAACCTACGTATCTTCTTTTTTATATCACAAAATAGGATTTTTTGCACAGTACATGGTCACATACACAACTGTGTAAGTGACTACGTCTCTTTATCACTGCCTCACTCACAGATGTACATAGTCACAAAGAGCTACACGGTCATCACACACGGTTGTGTAAGCCATAAATATGGGCATGTACATGACCATGAATGTCTTCATCCTTCATGTCCTTCTTCACACAGTTCCAAAGATTTACACGGTTGATACACACCGTCGTGTAAGTAAAGAACAAGGGCATATGACACTTTACACGAACATGTATGTCTAAAAAAGGCTTTATTCACCCGTCAGCCATCTTGTTGTCATTTGTTTTTTCATTCCCACTAACCATAAAAGTGTCAACATGAATTGAAAGTCTCAAAAATAGGGATGGAAACACACAATTATGTTGGAAATTCGTAAGTAAAATAATCTCACACCGGAAAGAGACATAAGATTGAAGTGAGTTATATACAAAGATAAGACTCATAACCCATTGCATTAAGGTTTTGGGTTTAGATATAATGTCTTGATTGTATATGGTCTCACTTGTATCTAGTCTAATTTCTCCCCAGGCCCCTTCAAAACCCTTCATTGGTATCATGGGCTAGATTGGCGAAGTCTGCTGAATAAAGATTCATGGATTTGGGTCAAATGAATAGGTGATTTATGGAGTGACTTAAATGGCTTCGCATGAGCTATGAGTTCAAAGAGAGCTAGTCCAATATGGATGGATCCACTTGTGAATAGGAGATTTTGGAAATCCAAAAGTGAAGTAATCTCACATCAGAAAGAGATATAAGGATGAAGTGAGTTATATATAAAGATAGAACTCATAACCCATTGCTTAAGGTTTTAAGTTGAGAAATTATGTCCTGATTATATATGGGCTCACCTGGATTTTGTCTAATTTCTCCCTATGCCCCCTCAAAACCCTTCAATTTTGTCCTATTAACACCTTATGACCACACTAAGTTAAAACCTACGTCTAATTTATGTTGTTTATTAGATTACAAATTACAATATAAACATTATTGATGTTCAAATTTAGTGGATTAGCAGCTCTTGTGCTTTTAAGAGAACACCATTGTTTCTTTTGTCTCTAAATTTCATGTTTCATTTGATCATCTTCCATTTTTTAGTAATTCAAATTTATTGGCAGATTTCCACCCACTAATAATTTTTATAGTTCTTGTGATCTTAAAAACCTTCATGCTACTACTAATCATGTTTAGAGAAAATTTACTCTCTTTATGGATCATGTAATATACATTGTTTAAACTAACCCACAATTAATGTTACCTTTTTCACATCCTACTCAAGGAGAAATCTTTCTTGCTTTCTTTATGATTATCATTACTTTTATACTATTCTCCCTCTTTATGGACCTAATTCTTATGAGAAGGTGTTTTTTAATCCTCTTTTAGGAATAAGTAATGCCAAAGGAACTGCAAGCATTACATAAGATTCATAGTTAGGACCTAATTGATCCAATTGTTAGAAAAACTTTTGTTGGCTATAAATGAATTTAGAAGATAAAAACCTAATTTAATGGGATAAAGCACATGTAATTGTTAAAGGCCATAGTAAAAAAAAAAAGAGATTGATTACTTTTGTTTAAAGTCATTTCTAACATTTTATAGGCCCAGGATCAAGTAAGAAGAAGGGCCTCAATAAATTGGTAATATACAAATATGTAAACTTAAAAAACATACTTTTACTACTATAATTTAACATCTATACATAAGTAACTCAAGTTATAAGTTTGCATACTCAAAAAAATACCAAATAATCATAACAGCAACTAACAATATCTTGTAAATGTCAACAGGAATAAAATCGCTAAAAATAGTAGCAACAGCAACCGAACAATAATATCATATTGCAAAACACCAAGAAAACTACACTAATAAGCACATAGATAATCATCAAAAATAATTTCTCCGCACATTTCTAGATACAAAATCAATAATAATAGTATCAAGATTAATATTGTCCAACATATCCTTCTTGATACATAAAATAACCAAACCATTCAACCTTTCTTGTGACATTGATGACCTCAAGTAGGTTTTTAATAATTTTAAATTTGAAAAAATTCCCTCAATTGATGTTATAGTCATAGGGACAGTCAATAGGATTTGATAAGCAATTAAAACATATGGATAATAATATATAGCTTTGACATATTCAAGAATTTCGATTGATGACATTAACTCATTTTGCATAGTTATTTTCAACCCTTTTAATTCAGAGAAAGATGATCTAAATCTACATTCGACACATTATCATGATAAAAATTAGATGTAAAATTAATGGAACATTCTCTAAGTTCATTATCATCCAACAACTTGAACTTATTTGAATCATATAAGAATAAAAAAATACTTTCAAATGTCATTAATTGTTCAAATTTATTCTTCAATGAAGCAATTGTTATATCCACAACAACTAGAAAGTAACTAACTCTAAATGACTCCTCAACTGATTGTATTTCTTTATCTTGATCATTTTCATCAAATTGTCTTTTCCTAATAATACAATGTCTAGTTAAAAATGTAGGCTCTACATTCATCTCAAGTTAAGGCTTTTGGCAATATTCACACTAAAGGTATACCTTTCATTTCTAGATTTCACAAAAAATACCATCACACCTTATAATTGCTCTATAGTAGCATCGAAGCACATAGATTTAGTTTGCAATTTTTTACTCATCATGTTAATATCGAATAAAATATCATACTAAACAACTATACCAAGTAAAAACTTAAAACTCTGAAGTACACTGACCAAACTTTCTTCTTCACTCTTTCATTTGGCATCATCACAAGATCTAGATAATTCCATCAAAGCTAATCTTATTTGAGAAGCTTGAAACCTAATAGCTTAACACTTTTTATTTGACTCTCCCAGTGAGTGTTAGACAATGATTTCATAGTTAAGCCCAAAATATTATCAAGTAAAACCTTTCACCTTTTAGGAGAACTTGAAAATAATGCATATTTATGTTGCACAACTCCAAAGAATGAATAAGTTTTAACACAAGAATGTGTCATATCATTAAGAGTAAGATTAAGATTATGACAAGAACATGACATATATAATGCTCTCCAATTTATTTCAAGTAATCGCTTTTAAACTCCTTAGTGTTTTTCCTTCATATTAAAACCATAGTCATAACCTTAATCCCTTACATTATGGACACTAAAATCAAGAGATTTAAACATATTCAGTAATTAATTGAAAAGTCATAATATAGATGTATCATCTACGTTCAAGAACTTTAAAATGTACTCCCCTATTTTTTTTTTTTACTTGGCATATTCACACATCACACTAACAGGCTCATTTTTTCTTGATGGCTCAAATTTAAGGTACAATCAAGAATAATAGAAAAGAATTTCACCTCTTTAATGATCTTTATAATAGAACTTCTAACACTATGGGTTAGAAGATAAATCAACTCATTTTGAATTTTGTGACCAAGTTAATGATGATGAATTTCATGATTTGAATATGTCTAACATAATCTTGCATTATTACATCAAATTTAGCAATCATCTCAATCAATCCTAAAAAATTACCATTACTATCTTAGTAAAGTTTCTCGTTAAATCCTTGAAAAGCCAAACTTTATTTAGCGAGGCATTTCACAACAAAAATTATTCTTATTAAAACTTGTCTCCAGCATCTCCAACATTCTTTCTCCTTTACAATTTCTTATTGCAAATCTTTATCAATTGTTTGATTTTTGCTCAATCTTACTCTTAGTTCCTTCTAAGTCCTCGTGTTAGTCATATGCTTAACACTATTCTCATGTTCTTTGAGTCTCTCACTAAGATGCTTCCAAACTCTAAATTCATATATGTTAATGCACTTTGTTTGTTATTAGATTTAAACAACTTAGAACAAAACAATCTACTTTATCTATATATTTAGAGTAAACCAACCATTTTCTTTCATTAATCTCTCCATTACTCAATTTTCTAGAATAATAAGAATATGAAAAATGTCGAGAGGTATTTTCTAAAGAAAACACCAAATTCAATTTTCTTACAGGTCCTTTTTCAACTAAAATATCCCTTACATATTATCAAGATTATCTCATTTTCTAGGATCATAAATATTCAATAGAGAGATTAGTTGCTCATCTGCGTTTAAATTTTTTAAATTGGGTGCATTTGTTGTATGATCATGCTCACTCAAATTACTAATATCCTCATGAATATGAATCTCATCACTTAAATTTTTGTTATGTTGTTTAAAATTAGCTTCACCTACAGTATTTTCACTAAAAGAGCTTACTTTTTAAATAATTTATTCATAGCTCTTTTTTAGGACTCTATTAGCTGTTCCACTTGTTTTTTTTTTCTTTTTTCACTTCTAGATAAATTTTTTTAGACAACATCATATAAGATAATTATAACACAATTGGACTATTAAAAAAAGCACCTATGTGGAACTGGAAGAAGGAGACAAGTACAATAGACCAACAATGGCTAGATTATATATCACAAAATATATCAATGTAATTATGTAACCGGGATAAAGGAAAAACAACAAAAACAACAGCCAAGTAGAAATCTGGTAGACACGCAGGGTCTAAGGAGGTCCAATCGTACACAACTTTACCTCTAATTAGGAGAGAAATAGACCAAAGAGCAAAATTTAATATCCTATATAAAAATGAAAAAATTAAGAGTATTTTACTATGGTTTTTGAGAAATGAAAGAGAGATAAATTGTTCGAATAAATTTCAATTCGAATTATCATATGATGTATGTTAAAAAGGCACAAACAAGAATGAGTTGAAAAAGTTTAAAATTAGGACACTTATTACAAATATAAAAAAGATATTTGAAGAATAATACATGAAGATTCAAATTAGATAATAATGGGATGATTAACCTTGTATAAGTTAGATTGTGTTAGTATATTTACAGCATATCTTCTAGCATCCATGTAATAGTCTAGATCAATATAATTAAATTGTCATAATAATGATAATTTAAAATTTGATGTTTAAAATGAACTTTTGACTTAACTTATTATAATATTAGGTGAAGAAGTAATGTTATGCTAAAATAAATTTTTACATAAGTTTGATAAGATTTCATTGAAATAAATAAAAATTATAAAGATAATGACTTTTTAAATTATAATTATTCTACTATTAATAGCATATTACCATCTATATATTTAAACATTTTTAGGTTATGAAATGTAAAAACATTTATTCATAGATTATCTTATATATATTATTTTAAGGGTTACTTTACAAATTAGTGCATTGTAAGTTATAAATATTTAAACACCAATCGAAACGTGATTTATGTGTGAGCGGAGGGAAGCATAAAACTCTAAAACAGTTATTGCCAAATTTAAGCCTAGCTTTTAGATGGTTACATTTGTCAATTGTTCATATAATACTCACTTGTTCTTAAATTATTGTGGACTTTGTTCTCTTTAAGTATGTAATGGGCTTAGGCTTATACTTATGCTTATTGTATGGGTCATTAAAGTAATCACATGCTATTTAATTAATATTCAATTCAAATTTTTATACTTCAATTCTTTTATACACAATGTTTATTATTTACTGTAACAAACATTGGTCAAATTATTTTAAATTAATTTAATTGAAAATTTTGTACATAATATTTTAATTATTACATAAATATCTAACACCAAATAGTAAATGTTTTAAGTGTTAAAAGAGAGTTGGTGTATTATATATGAAGGATAAAGATATGAGATGCTAATGAATGTATCTTTTTTTAAGGACATATCAAATATTATAAAAAATGTCACAATAATTATCTTTTTAAAATTTTTACATCTATATTTTTAGATAAATACTCATCTATTCTAATCTAATTATTGGGCCGCTTTATTAAAAAGCCTCCTCAATGATATTGTTTCGATAAGATATTATTTGTTTAAAATTCAATATAGTTTAAAATTTTTTAAATATACGCATGGTCCATCATCCAAAGTCTGCTTCTTTGAAATTTAACTTGAATTATTTTTTAGTAGAGAACATTACAGAATGAACCTTTACACTAAAATATAAAGGGTCATCAAAACTTTTTATTGAAAGTTGTGGTTTGAATGAAACCTCCAAAATTCTAGTTATATATTAGGATCAAATGTTAATAAAATATGTCTTCACTAATAAACAAGTTAACATATATCAAGTATCTTCTCCCTCTTTATTATTGACATTCATTGTAAATATATTATGATCTTGTAACACTTCATACCTAACTTTGAAGATTTATACCAATTATAATATTAAGAATATTCTTATAAGTATTCTGTATTGCATTGCTTACACAAGAGGCTACACCATAATGTACAAAATTAGGTGTTTACGATAAATATGTAGGGGGGGTAGTTTAGTTGGCGAATGGTTGAAGTTAATAAAGTTGACTCATATATCACATTTTGAAATAAATTGAAAATTTATAAATTTTGATTATTTTTAATAATTTTCATTAATATTAAATGAAATTAAATAAATTTATAAATTTAAAAGATAATTATATCTTAAAATTTATGTGAATAAATAAATGAATAAATAAAAATATTCAGAATATGTACTTATTTTAAGATGACAATAGA
This sequence comes from Erythroxylum platyclados, assembly GCA_027563515.1. Taxonomy (NCBI): domain Eukaryota; kingdom Viridiplantae; phylum Streptophyta; class Magnoliopsida; order Malpighiales; family Erythroxylaceae; genus Erythroxylum; species Erythroxylum platyclados. The sequence goes on from JAOQMM010000001.1 coordinate 4,609,793, forward strand.
CCAGCCCATGAGTCGACCCTGTTAATTTTTTAAAATAATTTTCTTAAAATTAAAAGTATAAAATAACGTTATTTTTTAAATTGAGATCAGTCCTGAGAAGTAAAATAATATCGTTTTATTTAGAAGAATTAGACTTTAGGCTAGTCTGAGCCTGGATGTAACCTCTGTATCGACCCATTGAAAATACTTTAATTTAGTCCCATAAACAAGTCCATTGCCATCCCTAACTTATGAAACTACTTAACCTTAAAGTTTTAGAAATTCTGGATGATTAGGAAAATTGTGGGACCAATATTTAAAATTAGTTTTAATATTCAAGTTGTGGTGTTAGGATATTATTTTAAGGCCTCGGACTATATAAATGAAAAAGTTAATATTAAATTAAAAAAAACATGCATGATCTTATGACATATATAGAGTGTCATAAGAAACGCGACAAAAGTAATCTTATTACATATATAGTGTAAAACAAGTAAAAGTAACAAAGTGAAAATGGAGAAGGTAAAATATAAACATGGAAAATAATAAAAATGAAAAACGAAACAAGGTCTAGTTGAGATAGAGACCAGATGAAGGAAAGGAAGAGAGGAGATATCTAAGACGAAACAGGGGGGGAACAGAGCAATCGTATGTTTGCTATTGCTATTGTAACCTGTATATTCCTGTCGATTCACTTTTGCTTCCTTGAACGAACATGTTTTGTTATTTACGCAAATCTTTGTTAGGGTTTTGATTCGTCTTCTTTTCTTTTGTTGTATTCTTATATCTTGTATTTATGAGATACCCAATTGCTACAAGATTTAAGCGTTTTTTTTCTTTGTAATTTTATGACCTGATTTTGTTGCTATTTCTGGATATATATTCCTTTTTAAGCTTTTTCGCGAGGTGGCTTCCTGGTATTTTCAATGATCCAAATGTTGGGTGAATTAGTGCCTGGTAAATATCTGAATAAATGTGCTTTATGGGTATTTCAGCGACCTGCATTTCTTTTTTTGTTTTTTGTTTCCTCTACAATCTGTTATATTTACATAGGGTAGTACTCATCTTTATTTTCAGACTGGTCTAAGATGCTTATTTGAGTATTTTTCTCATACTGTAGTTGATGATTCTGACAGAGATTCTACTTTTGTTTTGTTCAATTGGCGTTTAAGGGACTTTATTTTGATTTGTACTTCTCTTTATATGGATCCCATGGCTGATGAGCAAATTGATTTTGGAGATGAGGAATATGGAGGGGCTCAAAAGATGCAATACCAGGGAAGTGGTGCCATTTCTGCACTAGCAGAAGAAGAAATGGTGGAGGATGATGAGTATGATGATCTTTATAATGATGTAAATGTTGGAGAGAATTTCTTGCAGATGCACCGATCTGATGTGCCAACTCCTCCAGCTAATGTGGGTGGCAGAGTTGGAGTCCAAGCTCATGAATCTAGGGTTGAACATGGGGATTCACAAGGACCAAACGCACTTGGTGTAGCAGTTGAAGGGAAGTATTCTAACGCAAGGGGACAATTTCATGAACAGAAGGATTCGGCCATGGGTGTTAAGGGACAGGGAGTTGAATCTGTTGGTTATTCAGATAGATCTTCTTATGCACAAAAAGGGAGAACCATGGTGATCACTGAAGATACTCAAGTCCAAAATATGGGCTTTCAAGGATCGACCTCTGTGGCTCCTAATGTTGGCATTGATTCTCCTAATTTGCATAGAAAAAATGTAAATGAACCTGAACCTTCGAAAAATAGTGGCAGTGGTGATCCTCGAAATGTAACTCAGATATCAGCCAATCAAATAAGTGTGACTGCTGATGTCAATCGTCCAGTGATGAGTGAAAATCAGATCCGACCATCTGTGGAGAATGGTTCAACCATGCTGTTTGTGGGAGAATTGCATTGGTGGACAACTGATGCAGAGCTTGAGAGTGTTTTGTCTCAATATGGAAAGGTGAAAGAAATTAAGTTCTTTGATGAAAGAGCTAGTGGTAAATCTAAAGGGTATTGCCAAGTCGAATTTTACGATCCTGCTGGTGCAGCTGCTTGCAAAGAGGGAATGAACGGTCATATTTTCAATGGGCGGGCTTGTCTTGTAGCTTTTGCCTCACCACAGACAATAAAACAGATGGGCGCTTCATACATGAACAAATCTCAAACCCAGACTCATTCTCAGAATCAGGGAAGGAGGCCTATGGATGACAGTGGGGGGCGAGGTGGAAATATGAATTATCAAAGTGGTGATACAGGAAGAAACTATGGAAGAGGTGGGTGGGGACGGGGTGTGCAGGGAGTTATGAATAGAGGTCCTGGGGGTGGGGGACAAATGCGGGGAAGGGGAGGAGCCATGGGTGCCAAGAACATGGTTGGAAATGCTGCTGGAATTGGAAGTGGAGCAAACGGTGGAGGTTATGGACAAGTCCTTGGAGGTCCTGTATTTGGGGGACCTGGTGGTGGCATGATGCCTCCACAGGGTATGATGGGAGCTGGATTTGATCCAGCATTTATGGGTCGAGGTGGTCCCTATGGTGCTTTTGCAGGTCCAGGTTTTCCTGGTATGCTTCCTTCATTTCCAGCTGTTAATGCCATGGGACTTGCTGGGGTGGCTCCTCATGTCAACCCTGCTTTCTTTGGTCGGGGAATAGCACCTAATGGGATGGGAATGATAGGATCCTCTGGAATGGAAGCACCAAATGCTGGAATGTGGTCTGACCCAAGCATGGGTGGTTGGGGAGAAGAACATGGTCATAGGACAAGGGAATCGAGTTATGGGGGTGAAGATGGTGCTTCTGAATATGGATACGGAGAGGTGAATCATGAAAAGGGAGCAAGATCTAGTGCTGCCTCTCGGGAGAAAGAACGAGTTGCTGAGCGAGATTGGCCGGGGAACTCTGATCGGAGGCATCGTGATGAGAGGGGACAGGAATGGGAAAGGTCTGAAAGAGAGCACAGAGAACACAGGTACAGGGAAGACAAGGATAACTACAGAGACTATCGTCAAAGAGACCGTGACTCAGGTTATGAGGATGACTGGGACAGAGGGAAAACTTCTTCAAGATCACGAAGCAGATCTGGTGCAGTGGCTGATGAAGTGCACAGGTCTCGATCAAGGGATGTTGATTATGCCAAGAGGAGACGCTTACCGTCTGAGTGATCTGTCTACTGCTCATCTTTCTGGCATGATTTTATGAGGCTGTGGAACTTCATATTTGCCGTCTCAAGTCTTATGACATGCACTGATCTAAAATTCAACTGGATGCTTCTGCAGGGAGGAAGTAAGTTATCATATGGATGGAAGGGAAGAGTGGATACTCTGTTACTTTCTTATTGCATTCTATAGAACATACTTGAAAGGTTCCTAGTATTTGGGTGCTCGAAAACAGTACGTCAATGTGGATATTTTCTGTGGGTTTGGAGTTAAATGCCATGCAGCAAAGTATCTGTTTGGACTTATTTATTTTAAACCTTTTGATGATGGCTTTTGATCTTGATGTGCTTCAAATCTTTTTCTTTTGAATAACTTAATTCTCTTTTATCAACATTTTACATTACTTTTAAGCCTGTTAAACTTGTGAAAACAAAGGTCCACAGTTTGACTTGCAACACATGTTTCTGTACAAGATCTGGTCAGGGTATTCAATTACTCCATGATTTTATGATGTCTTCAGACAATTGCATGCACTATATTTACTTCTTGCTGTTGCTTTCTTGACGGGGTTGATGATTTGTATATAGGTACATTCTTCAGAATAGTGAATCCTCAGACCTTGTGTCTGAGCCCTTTTTCCGAACCCTTTTCTGTGAAATTCACTTGATTATTAACCATCTTTTCCCTGATAATTTTGTTCATAGCTATATACATATCTGTGCCATAAATGTCTCAAGTTGTAGTAAGTGTTTGACACCAATTTTTTGTCTTGGTTCTTTCCAGTGACTTCTGTTTTTGTTTTCTACTGATTAAACAATGCTAATCAGAATTCTTCCATGAAATTTAGATTTGTGTGGCTTAATCATTTTTTTAAAGATTCTTGGTTGATAGTTACTTTGTCCCATTTTGAGGAAACATAGAATCAAGCATGGAATTTTATGTTTGTTGTTAGTTAGGAGAGGATGCATGGCATTTTCTAGTTTAGATATGCTGAAACTTGTTATTAGGGTGGAAATCCTAGATGGCGGTGGTCATTGTCTTTGCTTTTAATGAAGTTGAGGTTTTGTTCCTTTCTCTTGAATCTTTATGCTAAAAACCCACATAAAAGGCCCATGTTGGCTACAGAATTTTGATCAATGATTCTCGCGTCCTCTTAAGCAAGTTTTAGTAAGCAGGTTAAAGTCTTTGAAGAAGTCGAGGTGTTGATTGTGCTGGGTTAAAATGTTCAATACTGGTTAATTTATTTTTCTTTCAGAGCTCAATATTTGAGCATTAGTTTCGTTTATATCACTGAGGTGTGAGATCTACAGTTCATATGCTCACTATGAGTTAGCTGGCTTAAGTTCATTATTTTGACTTTTTAACTAGGCTTGAAAATTTTAGGTGTGTCAAGTGCTCCTGTAGTTTGTATAAAAGTAAAGTTTAGAGTGCATCACTACTCTTCAGAGAACTCATATTGATATGGGGTTACAATTTATTTTTTCTGGAATCTTAAACTTTGTTTTCTTTTTAAGGTGTTACTGTAGTGTTTATAAATGTAAAACTAATAATCATTTTCTCCCGAAATATCTGGAAGTTATCACTTTTATGGTTTTTATTGAAATTGATTGTGATTCTTCTTCTACACATTTGATGTTTTATTTGAAAAAGTTTCCTCGTCAATGCTTTTTAATAGAACTAAGACTGTCATTTCTGCTTACTGTGGTTTTTCTCTGTATACTCGTTTACTAAAAGTGTTACCCAAATTTATTGTGTCCACTGTTTCAGTTCAACGTAGCTTAAGCCCATAAAAATGTTCCTCTCAGAACTCTCTAACCATGAATTATACCGTATATTGTTCTTTGAGTGCGGCCACACTGTAGCTATTACTCGTCTTAGTTCCTTAGAAGTCAAATGTCCACGTGAAGTATGATTATAGAAGGACCACGGTGCAAGGGTGATATGAGCACCAAACTTGATGGACACAAGTAGATACTCAAAGTATGAAAGCTATATCAAGATCAATTTACATGCAACTTGATCTTATACAACTATTGCATA
>JAOQMM010000001.1:4626423-4638867 GCA_027563515.1 Erythroxylum platyclados
TATGATGAAATTGTAATATTTTAAATACTTTGTATTGTTCTTAATTTTATATTTGTATGATGATTAAATGATCTTTTCTCATATTAATTGTAGTCATTATTTATATATGAAATATGCGAGAATAATATTAATAAAATAAATAAATTGTTGTTATTTTATATATTTATGATAGTAATTTTTAGAGACAAGATTGATGTAAAATTATAAATTATACTTTTACAATACAATATATTGAGAGACTATTTTTCAATTTTAAAAAATTCAAGAATTATTTTATAAATTTAAAAACTACTCGAAACGGTACTCAGTATTGACCAGTATCGGCACAATATCGTATTAGAACCAAATCCGATATCAATATTGCTACGGTATTCTTAACATTGAACCATCATTTTTTTACACAATTTTATTTGAAAATAAATTTTGATTCACATGTATATGTCTATACACATGTGAATCAAAATTTTATTTTTATAATAAATTTATTTCTTACAATTTTTCAATTTATGATAAATTACCAATTTAGGATTGATTATATAATTTCTAACACTTTAAAAATTTTAAGAGAAATTATGTTTATGTTTGAATTAATTTATCATTATTTATGCTAAAACTTCCACGTGCCCTTATTATGTGGATAGATGAAACTTTTAGTTTTAAAAATTTATTTCTATGAACTATTTAAAAATCGAAACTAGTAATACTAATAAGAGATTCTTGGCAAGGGAAATATGAATGTACACCTAAATTTCATCCATAAACATGCTGTCTCTTGCATAATTAATGCAGTGACGTGCGAGATTCATTGGAATGTGAGGTACGACCGTAGGAGATTCCTAAAATTCATTTATGAGATAGAGACTACAAGTACTTTAGTGAAACTTAGTACATGCCTTTATGCGGGTTTTCAATTGCTCAGGTTTATTAATTTAAAATTATTTGATGAAAATTCAATTAATTTATTATAAATAATTGAATTTAATGTGAATCATTACATCCAAATTCAAAATTAAATTAAATTGGGAGTCACCTCTACTTCATGCATCCAAGTCCAACCACAAGAAAAACATTTAGTAGATCTGCCTCACAATTCATCCAACATGGATTTCACTAAATCGATATCATTTTAAATGCTTTCTTGACTTGAGAAATATTAAGTGATGAATAAAGAAAATTTGCTGTAAATTTTATTATGTCCTAAAAATTTAATTGCTGAGGGGAAGGAAACATTTAAAATAGAAAATAGAGGAAGAACATTTATTTGGAATATTTTTAAATGTGGTTGGTTTTCTGATTATCATATTAGGCCAAAATTGCATTTTGACCTTCAACATTTACAAAGATCAAACCGTAATATTTCGAAGCATTCAAATTGGACCCCAACGTTTTCAAAGCATTCAAACACTACAACAGAAGAGACTTTTAGCAAAGAAAAAATTTGCTGCTAAAAGTTAAAAAATCGTTGCTAATAATCATTAACTAAGATTTATAGTCGTCGTGAAAAAGTCGCCAAATCCCCGTAGTAGAAAACTATAGGCGATGTTTTTTCTGTAATCATCGCTAATACTTTTTCCCTATGTTCTATTTTCGTAGCAAAAAACTATAGGTGACATTTTATGAAATTGACACCCGTTAGTTTTCGCTATGCATAGTTTTCGTAGGTAAAGATTATTAGCTATGTTTTTTGGAAACATAGCTAAAACTTTTTGGCTACATTTCTAGAAATGTTGGTAATTAATTTTAGCTACGTTTAAACTTTTTTGCTATGTTTTTGAAAAAGTAGTCAAAATTTTTTAGCTATGTTCTACATTAATGAAAACGTAACAAAAAACTTTTAGCTACGTTTTTTAAAATGTAAAATTTTTTTAGATATGTTTCGTAAAATGTGGTCAAATTTTACTAGTTTTTTTAAACTAAGTGTTATACCATGTTAATTATAATTATTTGTGGCATTTTAAATCTATATTGTTGTATATAATATTTAATTTTTTATTTATTTATTATACAAAAATAATTAAAAAGCTAACTGTCACTGTTTACGGCTGATTCTTTCCCCTTTCTTTATATACAAAATTTGGTTGCCTTGCCTTGTATTCAAGGTCTACACCTCGTCCTTACCAGAAGCTTCGTAGGCAAGAGGAAAGCTATCACTAGGTCTACACCTCGTCTTTACCAAACGCTTCGTAGGCAAGAGGAAAGCTATCACTGTGTTAAATTTGATTGTGTACAAAATTTTAATTACAACTTCAAAAATACTTATATACAAAATAAGAAATTCAAAGATTAGTTTAATCACTCAGACTCATCTTCATCTTCACTCCTTAAATAATTCGGGCCAAGTAATTTTCTTAGATGCTTTTCATACTTGGCCAACTTTTTTTAAAGGACCTGTTTTCCTCTTGAAGACGTTGAACTATTGCTAGCCTTGATGAGGATGAAGTAATTGGCTTAGGGCCAAACTCAAGCCTTTTGATGTATTCAGATCGTGTACCAAGCATCTTGTTGCAAATGTCATCTACATTTGACTCATTTACGTCATACATTGATGTTTGCAACAACTCCTACATCTTATTATAAAATTTAAAAAACAAATCAATATTCAATTCAAAGATTATTAGTTAGTACTACATAAATAAATAAACTTAAAATTTAAACAAATTTTTATACTTACATAGTTATTTTATGCTTCTTTAGACATCTACCCTTCACCTTCATTATAATGTGTCAGTTTGTAGAGTGTGATCCTATCGCACTCTTCATCATGTAATTCCTTTTGACTTTGTTTTATGAAAAAAAATACAAAACACAATAAGTAATATTGTGTTTACTGATATAATTATAACTTGTAAATAAAGAACTTACATATTCATTTCATAGGACAATAAATAATTTGGAGCCTTGGTTATGAGGAGTTTTCATTTTTCCTCTGTTCACTTTGTCTTTCTCACACTTTTTTTAAATAAAGAAAAGAAATAGTCATTAAATCGTGTAACAAGATTAATAGAAGCAAATGTGAAGAGAAAGAAAACAAACCTGAATGTTGGGAGAGGCCCAATAATTACACAAATTGCTCCAATTTTATGGAGAGATCTGTTCGGAAACATGTCTCCTTGCCTCCTCATCTGAAGGAAAATATTTGTAATACTAATGCAATTGATAACGACGATCCCTGGTCCTTTGTTTCAACAGTGAATTCACATAATTTGAAAAACCAGAGTTGTCGATATCGATAATATTTAGCTTCTTGTGTAAACAACAAGTAAAACTGAAATTAATCTTTAAATAAGTAAAAAAATATTGCATATAATTAAATAAATAGAAAATTTACGAAAATTTTATCCAAAGCATTCTATAGTAAGTTGTCTTCCTTCAACTACTTAGCATGCTTTAGCTAAAGCAATTCAGTTCTGGCAATTACCCCCAACTCACTAGGCAATTTTATTGATTGACCCATGTCTGCAGGACGACCTTGCGAGGTATCAATATATACAAACAACTTGATGTTCATTACAACATTCATTCTTGCAACTCACAACCTTTAATTATACCTCTACCTCTTTTTCTGATGTTGATATTGGAACCTGACAACCAATGCATAATGATAAGAAAATATGCATTAAACATATAAATATATATTTGATCATAAGCCTATTTGTAGGTGTTAAAGATTAACAAACCTGCAGATCCCTCTATATTAGTTGAGGCAGATGGAGGTATTGCTGATTGGCTTCATTAGTTGATGAAGTTGGTTGTTGTTGTTGGTTAGGATTTGATTGATCTGGTTGTTGTGGGGGAGGAACACTTTTGATACTTGCCACCTTCTTCCCTTTGTTTCTACCAAATGCCATTATATAGGACATCTATAACTTAAACATTAATAATTCGCATTAACATAACTCAAACATCAACAATTCACATTAACATAACTTAAACATCAACAATCTGCATTAACATAAGTCAAACATCAACAATCCGGGTTAAGATAACTCAAATATCAACAAGACGCATAAACATAACTCAAACATCAACAACACACATAAACATAACTTAAACATCAACAATATGCATAAACATAAGTGAAACATCAACAATCCATATTAACATAACTTAAACATCAACAATATGCATAAATATAAGTCAAACATCAACAATCTGCATTAACATAAGTCAAACATCAACAATACCCATAAACATAAGTCAAACATCAACAATCTGCATCAACATAACTCAAATATCAACAATAGGCATAAAAATAACTCAAAAATCAACAATACATATAAAATAACTCAAACATCAACAATTTGCATTAACATAAGTCAAACATCAACAATTTACACTAACATAACTTAAACATCAACAATACGCATAAACACAAGTCAAACATAACAATCCGCATTAACATAACTCAAACATCAACAATACTTATAAACATAACTCAAACATCATCAATCCGCATTAACATAACTGAAACATCAACAATATGCATTAACATAACTCAAACATCAACAATATGCATTAACATAACTCAAACATCAACAATAAATTTCAAACAATATAAACAACACTTTTATTACCTTCAATTATCATGATCAAGTTTTGAAAATCATCATCATTAATTACATTATGATTCGACTCTTCATCAATATTATAATCGGCCAAAGTATCATCATTTCCATATAATTCATCCTTAATGTAGTCTTCATCTCTTTCTACAACAAGATTGGCTTGTACTTCATCCACTTGTACTATATTAGGATCAATATCTCTCCTATGGAATGATGATATATCTCCATTTTCTATTTTTATGGCTCAATTATTCAGATTTGATTCAATCTCTTGATATACTTCATCACCATCTTCACTCATTAGACCATTTTTCCTTTCACAAAAATTGAAGAGATTTCGGTGTTGAAACTTTTGAACGACTTTCTAATTGCCGCCCAGTACAGTGTTATTGAGGTAGAATACTTGCTTCACTTAACCTGCAAGCACAAAAGGGTCATTATCATGCCATGTCTTACTAAAATTGATGTTAGTAATATTCCCATTCAATTTTATGTCACCAAGATTAAACCATTTGCACTTAAATAGAACAACCTTATTATCCTTGATATAATGCGACTTTATTATTTTAAAGATGACATTATAGAAGTCAATAAAATCAACGTCATGACATCCCTCAACAACAACTCCATAATTTTGACTTCTAAGTCAATTGTCTCGATCTTGTATGTGAAATCTAACTCCATTAACAATACAACTTGTATATTTTTCACCACACATATGAGGCCCACGTGCCAAAACATATAATGATGTTGTTGTCTCTTGCAATTTACGGTTATGTAACCATATCATCTATAGGATAAAATATAATTGGAAGTTAATCTAACATACAAATTACCATAAGTTCATAATATTTCATCAATAACTTACTCGAGTCCTAAACCATGATGGGAACTTAATCTTATGTCTTTCTTCATCATTAACAATCTTTTTGCTTCGAATCGAATCTTTGTGATCTCTATTTTAAAAAGTAAATAGAGATCAAGAAATATTGATTGAACTAAAAAATTTAAATATGAAATTTTGAATCAGAAATAATATACATACTCCATATATATATCGACTTCCTCACAATTGTTCAAAATATACTAATGGCCAATTTCAAGTTCGTCTTTAGTTAACTCCACATATTTTCTAACACTAAGTGGCTTTACTTTTTGGGAGAAAATTGACAAGCCACCATCTTGATCAAAATCAAAGTTACGTCTTGTCTATTAAATCTTATTTCCACATCATTTAAGTACATCAACCAAAATGTCAAGCATTCATTCGCTATATAAGCCTGTAATAAACCCTTCAGGTCGAGCTCTATTCCATACATAATGCTTAAGAGAGCATAAAAACCTAAACAAAATATAAAACATTAACAATTGTTACTAACTAATAACTTTAGAAAAAAAAGTAGAAGTTAATATAAATTACCTTTCAATGGGGGAAAATCTATCGAAATTAAACCAGTCCACAAAGTTTTTCCTCGTATGGTAAGTGAATTACAAATGCACCATAACATAAAAAAAAAGATAGGGGCAATACTAGTTCAAGCTTCTATAGAATCAAAGCTTTCTATTTCCATTTTTTCAAGCTTTTCTACTTTCAATGTCTTGCAAATAACTGCTTAAAAAACTAACCCGATTGTCCCAAAGTTATAGACACATCTGTTAGCAAACACCCAAGTGTTCCAATAGGAAGTAATCATTATAGAAGTACATGACAATCATGACTTTTCAACCCCGATACTTTTCCCTCTTTAAGATTGACACAATGGGCTATATTAGATGCATACCAATAAGGAAACTTGACTAATTTAAGAAATTGACAAAAGTTTGCTTCTCCTTTTTTGACATGTTGTAATAAGCGAGTGGAATGATACCATCATCTCTTCTTTTCAAATGCAAATATTTTCTTATATTTAGCCTTAATTTTGTCTTTCAATTTGCTATCAATTCCCATCAAAGTTCCTAAAATATTCTCATAATTTTTTTTCAATATGTATCACATCAAGATTATGCCTCAATAACAATTCCCTCTAATATGGGAAATTGAAAATTGTGTTTTTTTAATTCCAATTAAGCTCAATAACACTTCGCTTTTGATTCTTTTACTTGAGTGTTTGCTAGGTGTAATGTCCCCCAAATGTGATAGTTGGTAAACCACATCATCACTAGATAAGTGCAAAGGAGCTTCACCCAATTCTACTTTTCCATTAAACAAGTTGTTTCTTCACCATTTATGCCTATGTTCTAAGTAACGACGATGTCATCCGTATAAAATATTTTACTTCATAGCCTCATTGAATGAGTTTGATGGTCACACACAGGACATGCTATATACCCTTTAGTACTCCATTTAGACAAACTCCCATAAGTTGGAAAATCATTTATAGTCTACAAAATAGCAGTATGCATTATAAATATTTCACCTTCAACAACATCATAAATTTCTAATCTAACCTCCCAGAGATGGTTTAAGTCATCAATTAGTGGTTGTATGTATACATCAATATCCCTACCAGGAGCAGTAGGTCCTGGAATAAGTAAAGAAAATAACATAAAAGGCCCCTTCATATACTTCCATAGAGGTAAATTGTATGGCACTAGAATAACGGGCCACATGTTGTAAGAAGTACTTATATTACCGAATGGATTAAATCCATCTGAGGCTAAAACAAGTTGAACATTACGACAATCCTTTGTAAACCATGGAAACTTTCCATCAAATTCTTTCCATGTCATTGAGTCTGTTGGATGATGCATAATGTTATCATCAATGCGTTTTTCTTTATGCCACCTCATATCTATGATTGTTTTTATTAACATAAAAAGCCTTTATAATCATGGTTTAATAGGGAAGTATCTCTAGATTTTATGTGGTATCTTTTTCCCTTTCTCATTATCCACTCGCCACCTTGATGTACCACAAATGGAACATTCTTCAAGATCTTTACTGACCTTCCAAAATATAGCACAATTATACTTATAAGCATGTATTGATATATATCCTAATCTAAGGTCCCTTAACAATTTCTTTGTTTCATAATAAGATTGGGCAATTTATACCCAAGAGGTAATGCATCATTGAGCAAGTCAATTAACATGTCAAAAGATTTTTTACTCCATTTATTATAGACCTTCAAATGCAACAACTTCACAACAAAAGATAGCTATGAGAATTTCGAGCATCCTAAATATAATTCTTCTTGAGCAACTTTCAATAACTTCCCAAAATTATCTTCTGTAATATTACTAATTATGTTAGGCAAATTGGTTTCATTCATAGCCTCCATATAATTCTTATAATCCTCTAACATCTTGCCAATCCCATCATGACCATCATCATTAATATCACAATCTTCTACACCATTATTGTTACTATCATCAACACCTATATCAACACTTCTACCAACTTGGTTCTGAACATTCACCTTGATAAAGCCATGGAGTATAAAATTTATGTATGCCTTAGATTAGGAAGTGATTATTTACCACATCCTGACTTTGAATGTTCACATCTAAGCAACCTATTCATGGACAACGAATACAACATTCAACACCTATTTGATCTTTTACAAATTGCTTGAAACTCTTAACTCCTTCTAAGTATTCAGTGGACCATTTCTGATGAGACATCCAACTTTTTTCCATCTAGCTATACAATTACAAGTAAATTACTTAATTACTAAATGCAATTTAAGTTCTAAATAACATAATGATAAATCAATATAAGTTGATATACTAAGTTTGAATTCAAACAAACAATATGGTATTTGGCATTGTTAGACCACATGAATCGAGAAAGGGACTTCGCGCTGTGACTCCTAGGCTCATGGAATATTTCACTGATAAGGCTCGTCGGAGCTGGATCATGGGTTTCCAGCCTATATACCATCCTAGGGGTTTATTATAAGTCAAATCATCCATAATTATAAGTGAATTTCTTATGTTACTAGTTTTTGATTAATCAATACAAGTTCACATACAAAACCCATGATGTCCTTCAATTCACATAAAACCCAGACATCAATTCTTCTCTATTAAAGTAGAACATAAAAATTAAACAAAATTTGTATGACTTACCTGGACGAACGAACAATCGAAGATGACAAATGGAGAACAACAAAGCTTTAAATAACATAATGATAACTCATTAGAAGATGAAAAATGAGTTTACAAATGAAAAAAATGAAATTTATAATCATCGAAAATGAAAAAAATGAAATGTCCTTTGATTCTAGGAATCATCAAAAATTAAAAAAAAAACTAATGCCCTTTGTTTTTTCTTTATATAAAAAAATTGATAATCAGTATTTTTTGGACGTAAAATTGTGCAAAAACTTGTTAACAAAGAATTTATAAGCAAGTCTGAGAAGAATATACTTTGTTGTATATTTGTAAGCTATGATAGCAAATAAAAAGTTAAAGAGGTTGTCCCACATTGTTCCAACAAACTTTTGTTTCAAGACTGACAGTTTTTTAAATCTCGTAATAAACATAGGGATAGGATCTACTTTTACTTGAAAGTTAATGAATTGATTATGAAATTGGCCATGGTTTGAATCAATTAAGTCATTAAAAGAAATAAAGAACCTTAAACCAAAAGGCCTATCACATAAATTAAAATTAAATGTTCATCTAGGTTGATCATACAATTAGCAATGCTTGATTGAGACTTGGAAAGCGAAGGTAACAAAGAAAGTTTATAAAGATCAACTCAAGATATACGAGAGTGAGTCAAAGGAATTTAGGGAAAGGAAGCTAGAGAAAATATATGGAGTAATTTAAGTCTTTTAGGTTAGGTAAAAATGAGAGAAATATGAAAGGAAAGGAGTGAGTTTATTAGTGAGAGTGTGGGATGCAGGAGATGCATTTTTTACTAAGCGCCAAATGCTTTTTCATATTGTAGATGAAGGTGATGATTTAAAGACAAGTCATTTTGAGGAAAGGGTAAATGATGAGATTCAATTAGCATCCTAAGCTATAAACTTCTACACAGAGAAGGCATAAAAAGGGGTTTAGATGGATTATGAAAGGTTTAAGACAAGAACCAGAAGTTAGAGATATATCATTACAAAATGTAAGTAGCATTGGACTTAAAAGTAAACTGGTTCTAGTATTTAAACTACATTTACAGAGTGGTGTTTTAGAGGCAAATCAGTTTCAGAGTTTAACTTATAACCAATGTTGGACTTGTTTTGTAGATACACTAGAGTTCTAGAGTAAAATCAGTGCCATTTATATCCAATATAGGCATTAGACACATATATTAAATAGTTAGGTTTTGTTAATTAAAAGATGCTCCATTCTTTTAGGACTTGTATAAGTAGTTTATTTAATTTTTTAAATTCCATATTTGTGTTTAGATAGGGATTGATTGTCTTTCATTATTATAGTTAAATATATCTAGGTTGTTATTTCATTTTAGGATCTTAGCTTTTAAGGTTTTGATATTACTAGGGTTTTGACCTATATAAGGCTATGTTATGAATGAAAAGGAGAGAGCTTTTTTTAGATTAATTAAATTAACTTGGAGAGGCTTTTCTTCATCTTATTTTTGGAAATAATCTTGGATTGAATTTTATATTAACTATTTTCTTATTTAGGTTGTTCGTAGCGATCAAACCTAGAATCTCCTAACAATTTCTTTTTTAGAGTATGTTGATTCATTTAGTCTTTTGATTATTTTATGTTCAATTTTGTGGATTAACATGTTTTTAATGGAATTATCGTAGGTCATGTCATATTGACACAGAAAATCATTAGTTCTATTAGTGATGGTCATATCAATTATAGCTAAGTAATTTGTAACCATTATAGTGAAAGTTAATATAATTGAAGCTTAGGAAAGTATTGAAAATATGAGAGGAGTAAGCATCAACAAATTATGAATTCAAATTTTTTTTTTAAATTCCAACAATAGAAGATTTAATGTATCAAAATTGAATTTCACATAAACAAAATTTTTAATTTGCAATAAAGTATACTTATTTGTGGAATTCCTAACTCAATTGACCATTATTCTTAATTGCCTTTAATAATTACATTTAATAAAATCTAAGATTTGTGGAAGTACTTAAACTAAATTTAAAATATGCTAATTACCTTTAATAAAAGAAATCAAATATTTAAATGAATGTAAAAAGTTTCTAAGAATAGAGAATAATATTGAAACAAAATTGAAGATCAAATAGCAACTATATTTACCAAATAACTAGTGAAATAAAATCTAAAGAATTTAAAAGATAATTTTTATTAATAAAGAAAATGAGAGAATAATTATTAAGAATGAATGTTATAAATAACATTAGCTCTTATTTTAAAATATCCCTAAGAGAACTTTCATCGAACACTTTATAGGCTTCACAAATTCATCCCTAACTAATAACAAAATCGTTGTCTTTTTCCATTATTCACTAACATTAACACATTCAAACAAACAATGACCCATTAAAAATCGAAATAAACGCAGACAACCATATTAACAAAACTGACGAACATAAAAAGATTTAACAACAACAATGAAAGTAGAAAAAATAAACCCAAGAGCAAAGAATGGACGACTAACCTCGACGGATGATTAAACAGAGACAAAAACAACATCGACAATGGAAGAAGGAAGACAGTGGAAGAATAAATGAAGAAGATGAATGACAAAGATGGAAAAAAATGACAGAAAATAAAGGAAGAAGGCGAAAACGAAAGGGGAAGGGGGCTTCGGTTTTATTGTTTAAATTGGAATGAAAACAACATTGTTTGTTGTTACAACAAACGATGTTGTTTTCTTCCATTTTGAATGAAACAATCGAAGCCAACAAACAACCAGCAACGCCATTTTCGTTCCATTTTAAATGAACAAAATGAAGGCCCCTTCCCCTTTTGTTTTCGTCTTCTTCCTTTATTTTCTATCATTTTCTTCTTCCATCTTTGTCTTTCATCTTCTTCATTTATTCTTACATTGTCTTCCTTCCTCCAACATATGATGTCGTTATGTTTAGTTTTTTTAAATGTTACAACATTTGGTGACGATTTCAGAAAATGTCACCAAATGTTTAACAATTGGCGATGATTTTGGGTAATCTTAGTCAATGTAGACAGCCATTTAGTGACGATCTCGTGGAATCGTCGCTAAATGGACATTTGGCGACGATGTTTTTCATATACATAGATTTTTATATTTAGCAAAATTTTTAATAATAGATCATTTCTAAAAAATAATATAGAATTTATATATAATAAATAGAATTCATATATTTTAAAATAGATTAACAAAAAGTATCAATTAATGTAATATAAATTAATTTTGTGTTTTTAGTTTTATAAATTGAAGGAAACGACATTATTGTTAACTAAATATATTTTTAGACTTACAATCAATGACAATATTATCAAATTTTGATTTTTAAGAATATGATATTAATATGTAATATTGATTTTCATTTTTTACTCTATTGTAATTATTTTTTAATTATATTGCAATAAATATAATTATATATTGTAATTAATATTACGTTATATGAATGTATAGATGATAATTGTAACTAATATAATGATTTATGAATGCATAGATAATAGATAAATTTTCTCATATCTTACTTATGTAATATGTTAGTCTATTTAATCATAATTCTCTATTTATTATACATAAATTTGGTACCGTTATATAAAATTTATATATTCTATATAATTTCGACATCAAGGTCAAGCCAAATGATAATGGGCCACCATTTGGCAATGATTTTTTTAATTATCGCCAAATGGTAAATTTCATCTGAATTAATAAAAAATGACGTCGTTTTCTACTAGGTTATTAACACCAAAACAAAGCTCTCTTCATTTTTGTGTTAACCGACATATTTCCTCTTGGTTCACCATCGAAGAAGTGTCGAAT
>JAOQMM010000001.1:4664083-4677169 GCA_027563515.1 Erythroxylum platyclados
AGCGGGGAATAGTCTTGGTATGGTACTGACTTAAAGGTGCCACCGATAGTTCGGGCCTACCTAGGACACCTCGTGGGTCTACCAAAAAATATATATATATATAGCAAATCGATAACTTGTTCCTTTCCAAAAACTTGCAGTATTGCTAATGGATCATGTTTGGAACATAACAGACAATAATCAAAGTGGTCCACATTATACTACATATGCCAATTACTCTATTATAATCGACTTCCACAAAATCCTTTTTATATTTATTATATAATTCCATTTCGTTTTGAGACGGATGCAAGATCCCATTAAAGTATTTCTTCCACATTCAACCACTTGCACATCAAGACCTTTTATGTTTATGTTAATAAACAATTCCTTGGAATTTACCTAAAAGAAAGAAAAAGAAATAAAGGGTCCCGCTCCATTCCATGCATTTTTTAACTAGACACACTTGATTAACAAAGGAAGGGTCTGTTCCTGTTAGACTCCACATTCCCTGTAGGCATCCCATGTATGAACAAACTAAAGTTATATTATCACTCCTTTTTAATTTCACTCTTACAATGATCTCTCGTTTCTTTTAAAACTAACGGACTATCGGACAGCTTTCTTCAATTATTTTGCTCACCACCCTCAATGGACAATGGTGGTTAACAAGGATTTGCATATAATTAGCTGAGAAATATGAAAGCCTTTTTACTCCAATATGACATGCAGTAGGTAACCATTCCTACTGCGTCAACAACTACTAAAGGGATCCCATTATTATTCCGAAAAAGCCATAATAACTAACATGAACATGCATGAGATATGAACGTAGGGAACCATTCCTACTGCGTAAACAACTACTAAAGCAATCCCATTATTATTCAGAACAAGCCATAATAACTAACATGAACATGCATGAGGTATTAAAAAGGACGCATGAACACATGCGCTTGAAGTCGATTGATATTTCAGATCATCTCGAAGTTTTACGTGATTTGTCTGAGTATGCAACTGCAAGCCAGGACCTGCTTCTTGGTTCAGACACTAAATTAGACGTGCTAAGATTTGGTCAAGTTAAAGATGGGCATTCATGATGAGTTAAGTTTTTGGAGGCCAAAAGTTGGATCAGGATTTGGTAACCCGATCCAATCTATATCATTTGTTTTTTCCCTCGTCGTGCCGTGACATTCGAGTCTCTAAAATAAGTGCAAGAACGGGGAAATGCGTCCACGCCAAGCCATTCTGACTCATGTCCAACTTGGCCTATCGTGTTATACTCAACCTTCTTTTCCCTTGGACAGCTGCGGTAGCCTGTTTGAGCACAAGTGTCTTCAACTCGTGATCATCGGAAGGCGATAATTAGTCCCTGTTGTATCATATCTCGAATACCCTCCTCAATGAGAGATTGTCGTCAAAAACAGGATATATTCATTTTCTTTCTTTTTTCTGTCTTCGACCGGTTTCAAAACCGAGTCTTTACAAGTGGCAGTGGAGATAAAGACTTATTTTCCAAAATAGGCCAAAATGGTCTGACCTCTTATGATTTGATCGTTGTTCCATCCTTTGTTGTCATTTGTTCAGATGAAATTTTGTGACTCAGTAAAACCATCTGTCGCTCCTGTATGGCTTAGTCTACTAAGTAGTTGTGAGAGAACAAAGGTGGATACCCTAGTGAAGTTCGAAGGGAGTAGAGTGAATGGAAGAATGGTAGGTTTTATTATATCACCATTCACCTAGAGAAATCCACCTTGCCCACTTCCTAGGGATGATACCATAAAAACATCTGAGTTAAGTTTCCAGAATTTTATTAACAACCTCAATTTTCTAATTAGAAAATTATTTCCTAATATTAAAGAAAACTACGTTTAAAATTAAATAAAACCTTTTAAATTTTATTAAGAAGTCCTCTGATTATTTATTTAGCGATTAGTTTATCAATAAATTAGAAAATTATTTCTTAATAAATTAAAAAACTATTTTAAAAAAATATTAAAGAAAGCTCATGTTTTTCAATTAATAAATGAAAATATCTTTTCAAATTTAATAAATAAAAATACATTTTCTAATAAATTAAGAATTTTATCATTTGAATAAATAAAGAAACAATTTATAAATGAACATAATAATAATTTTCTAAATAAATAAAATACTAAATTTAATTTATCTCAATTAAATTGAAATAAATAAATTTAATTAAGAAACATATTTCTTAATTACTTAAGAAAATATTTTTCTTAATTTTTAAGAGTCTAATAAATTAATTTCAATCTAATTTAAATATAGTTAATCATAATTCTAGAAACAATTTTTCTAAAATATAAATTGAAAAATCAATCTAATTATTAATATTAATCATATTTAGAAAATAATTGATTTAAAACTCTTTTAAATTCTAATAAGAAGAAAGTTATTCTTAATAAGGAGTGGGAGCGGCTTATTCTAGTTCTAATCTTATTTAGATTTGGATTATATTAATCCATGTCATTCAGCAAACTAAAAAGCAACTTTGGAATACTCCATTATAGAAACCAAATATCCTTATTCCAACCTAAAACAGCCTAATCTCATGTGCAAACACCCTCCTTCATTATCTTTCTAGAAACCCTAGCAAACTCTAGCCACCAAAACACAATTTGCCATCGCTAATTGCTTCTAGATGCCGCCGGCGGCATGACTATTTTCTCGATTTCATGGTCCACAAACCAACAGCCATCGAGGCTTATTCCTTCGTTGGATTCAGCTTTTAGAAGCAACCACATAACACGTCTTATTCCTACCAACAACTCCAACATGTCAAACCAGTCACATTCTCCGATGACCATTGCGTCTGCTCCTTTTCTGTGACATCTCAATGCTGTCGGTAAACCTCGATGGAAACTACACAAAATCACAATAATCACCTCTAACATTTCACTAATAAACATTAATGGTTTCCACGGAAACCTCCAGCATAACTCAAATCAACCACAACACCATAAAACCACTAATAAGAGATACACATTTAAGCATCTATGATCTCCATACGCAGTAGCCATATCCCTATAAATCGCACCTTCATGCTACTTTTCTGTACCTTGTGGCTTATAAAAATTCTAATTTCTCAAAACTTGGAACTAATTCAATTTTGTAATTAGGGTTTGCAACAATTGTATAATCAATTTTATAATTATTCAATAACATACAAACAAATTTAATCAAATTATAAAATTAATGATAACTCCGGTACTACTATTAAAAAATTAGGGAGAGATATGATCTCATTTGTAGTAGAATAAATATGAAATATTTTTATTTGATTTCCTGAAGATCATTTTAACATTCTATAGCATAGTTAATGAACAAACATAATAAGTATCAAACATAAATTATTCCTTATTATATAGTTTGATAACGCAATCTTCCTTCAGCAGGCTCCCCTATCTATTCATTTCTCTCTTTTGTTCATACATCATAAACCCATATCAATATCTTTTTTTCTTAGTAGATTTCTCTTTTTTAGTATTAGTTTATTGCAACCACTATAACCTCACATGTGTTTAGCTTCTAATAACATCCACATAAATATGTTGAGAGAACTTTACAAGTAATATAAAGAGTGTCAGGTAAGAAGTGTTAGCTTCTTTAGAACTTAAGTTTATTTATAATAAGGTTTGGATCTTTCAGTAATTTAATTGAAATAAAATTTTAATTTTAATTAAACTTTAATTATAATTAAAATTAATTTTAATTAAATAACAATTGGACCCAAATAAGATTCTAGATCTCATATCGGTCTTTATTTTTTAAACATCTCATATTAATTTTAAAGTTTCTCAAATTTTGCAATCAAGTTCAACTTGATTCAATTACCTATTTCTATCTTCAACTGTTCTTTGTATGTAACCTATTAGATTCCTAAATATATTAGCAATAAAATAAATTATGACTCTAAATCATGTTTAAGACTAGAAAATCTAAACTTCCTTAATGTATCTTCAATTCTCTAACTAAATAATTTAGGACTAGAAAATTTAAACTTCCTTAATTTATCTTCAATTCTCTAACTAAATAATTTATATCTATAGATCCAGATTGATGTCTAGTAATACATCATGATTACCTAAATATTAGGAATGTCAAAATAGTTTTGACTAACTTTGATGTGCACAATCTTTTCGTAGATTTCAATTCTTTTATCATTCAATACTCTAATTATATATCATGCATGAAATTAATGTCTATTCTATTTTAGTCTAATCATATCAATTCTCTATTATCAGTAATCAATTCTATTAATAAAATTTGAAAATTATTTTCAGTTATCATTACACCTTGGTCATGGATTTGCCAAATTAATACTTGAGAACAACAAAATATTCTCCTTAATCACTTTAGGGTGATGAATTTTATATTGATAACTTAACTACCTACATATTGTTTATTGTATATCTAATAACTACTAAGTGAGTTATCATTGACTAAAATAAGTTATAAATAGTATCAAAATATAATAAGCCTCATATAAGATACTTGGAGATCTCAAGTTAAAGAATTACTTCTATAATCATCACAATAAGAATTTTTATAGATATAAAATTAATATTCCAAGTAAAATTCTCATATTAAGTTAGTTCAATGAACTTGTTTTTCTAACAAACACCAAGACATTTGTTGAAGTATCTTTATATTTTAGTCTATAATATGGACTTTGTTCACAAGGAAGAAATATAACTTATGATAATCTTTACGTTCTATTAACGTCAACTATGAATAATTTAGGGATAATACATAAATGTAATATGAATCTCATACTTATAATCTCATCATAATTTTATTTCCAATTTACATTTATTACATTGATTTTATCATATATATTTGAATACGTATAATATAAAGAATGCTTTTAAATAATTATGTCACTAAATTATAATCATTCGATTAGTTGAAGGACAAAAACCAATAATCTAGACTATACCAACAAAAATTGTATAGGCATTCCCACTTGGAATTGTTATGTCAACAATTCAGGCAAATCTTGTGAAGTCAATCTCCCTAAAGTTTACTATACAACATCAATCTGACAGATGAAGATGGGAGACAAGAACATCTAACACTGGCCTTAACAAGGATCTAGCTTTCTTCACGTGCCAATTTGACATTACACTTGTTTCGTACTTAACTTAAGAGATCATGTCAAATGGCACTCTTAGCACCTAATTTTGAAATAGTTTAAAATTTTGAATTAACCTAGTAGTAATAGGAATTATCTAATTTCAATTACTGTATTAAGACGAATACTTTCCACTTAATAGTGTTTTATATAATTAATAAAGCAATTTAGTCTGGAGATTTGGCTTAATAATAAGAAGTAAAACCATGTGATTTAATAAAGAGAGGGACTTGATTACCATGAATATATTTAACTACAAAGATTTATTCATTTGAATTGAAGATTAAGGGCTTTAGATTATTTACAAATTGGTTTTTGTAGTTTAAACAAAAACCAAGAAACTACAGTGTCACAAGGTCCTGAATCTTATCTTGTTCATATTTGGAGCTTATTGGACCGAGACATATAACATGGAAAACAAGGCTACCAAGCAGAATCCAGATGCCAACTTTATGTTCAACTTTCCTTTTGGAAGTCATGATAATTGAGTTTATGCTAAGAAACTAATGTCCATTGTCCACAAAGGAAAGGAAGTGATAAGAAATTTGTGTGGTGGGGTATGAAACGTGAGGTCCCTATCTCCTCAGTTACACACTCTGGATAAGAGAAGAATCCGGAGACCGCAATTCCATTGGACCTCATTTTTCTCATTTGGCTTTACATCTGATTTTCAGTTTCATATCCCAGCAACAAGCATTTCAGTTCCACTACTTTCCAAGCTTCAAGACTAAAGCAGCGGATCATCAGAACACAAGCAGAATAGTGAATGGCAGCAGTTACGGCAACAATGGCGATGCTCAACGCCAAATGTTTGAGCATCATCTCCAACAAAAACACCGTCCCCATCAAGCCTCAAGCAAAGCCCACCTCACTTCTTTCCCTCCAAAATCTCCCAAAAGGCCTAACCATCTCTAAACCAAGCGACAACCCATTCCTTGCAGGTTCTGCCATTTCTGGAGCTATATTTACTACCTTAAGCTTATGTGAACCTGCCTTCGCTGCACAGCAAATAGCAGAAATAGCCGAAGGTGACAACCGTGGCTTAGCACTTCTTCTTCCTATAACACTAGCCATAGGTTGGGTGCTGTTTAACATCCTCCAACCAGCGCTGAACCAGCTCAACCGCATGAGAGAATTAAAGGGAGTGATCATCGGGCTTGGACTTGGTGGACTAGCAGCTTCAGGTTTTGTATCAACACCAGAAGCATCAGCTAATGAAATCGCGATGATTGCTGATGCAGCTAGTGACAACAGGGGTCAGCTTCTGTTGTTTGTAATTACTCCTGCTATACTTTGGGTGCTCTACAATATTCTACAGCCGGCTTTGAACCAACTCAACAGAATGAGGTCTGAGTGATCTATGTGAGTTTTGTTGAGGGGCCATAGAAATTACCTGTAATTCACTTAATTTTGAGTTCCTTGAATGTTATCGTTTTCTAATTCACATACAGGCTTAGGGATGTTCATACGGAATAATATAATCTACAGTTTGAAATGCCAATTCAATGAAGCCAAACATGTCGAGTTTGCCAATCCAGTCATATGATTCCTGTTGATTGGAATCCTGTTTTCCATTTAATTCGTACAGACTTCTTCTAATGTTTGCTCTTATTCGCCGGGTATTCAGCTTTTGACCCTTCTAGCTGAGCTTCTTTTGACAAACCCTACTATAGGTGCACTCATAATTATGCTCCTCTCTCACAAAAGTTAATTTGAATCTAAATTAGAATGAAATTCAAACTCCAACTTAGCAGCCTCATCAACTTCCCATTAAAAGAATCTACTGTGAGGTTTTGACAGATGGGGCCTAAAGAACAACTCTGCATGTCAAAAACTGCTACCTAGATGACAACGTTAGGAATTTTTTTTCTAGATATTATCGTTTATTTCCTCTGCAATTCCTCAATCGTCTAGCTTATAGCTCATCTATTCTGCAGCTTCCCTTCCTTAATTTCATTGCAATCCTAATCACTAGTTCCTCTTTTGTTCCCAAGCGATGTTGTTTGCTCTCAGATTTGTCAGTCGAAGCAGGCTTATTGTCGCTTCTTATATGTTCTCACTCTTATCTTCTTATTGAATTTATTCGTTCCTTGTTTTTGTATCGTCATTTCATATTATGATTCTTCTCTTACTGACATGTTATCTAATTTAGCTAAAGTATGCAGAATTATATGTTATATTCATATATTTTCCGAAACAAAAGTATGGGCATAGCTAGGTAATTAAAGTCTGACTTCATACTCGTTAACATGGTTTTTTCTTTTCTCAGCATACATGTGAATATATATCATGTTGTTATGTGCTTACTTCATTAATAACTTGATACTTCTGACAATATTTTTATATCTTAATAATATGGATAAAACTTTTAAAATTTGCTTAAATGAGTTACATGAGTCAGTGAGTTGGCAACAATGCAGTAGTCTAAAGCAATGAGTGACTGATACAAATGGAGAAGATAAAACGGCAGTGGGTGCAGTTGTTGAAGATAAAATGGCAGCGAATGACACTCAGCCCAGGACCAAACGTTATTTAAACAAGCCTACTTGGATGAACGATTATGTGATAGGCTGAGTATTCTAGAAGAAGTATATTATACACAGATATGTTATGTTAAATAAACATGTATACAATTGTCTTCATATATTCTGTTAGAGATAGGTGTCCTATATGTAATAAAGTTTACATTAAATATGAGAGTGAATGAAAAGCAAAGGAGAGAAACAATTACAAAAAAACAATCTTCTTCTATAGAGTATCCCTCTCTCAAATCTAGGATAATTCTTTTCATTGTTTCATATCGTTTGGTGCTTTCATTGATGTTCTTCATGCCTCCCAAACCCCAACATGTTGTTGATGGTCCTATGACTTCTCTTCTCAACAAATTGGAGTCAATGCATCTGCACTTAGATTCACATCAAACAACTCTATTGGAAGACCAGCAAAATTCCAATCTTCAAGCCATTGCAACCTCGCTGTCATCCTTAGTAAATTCTTTTCAGCTTAATCCTCCAATTCCACCTACAAGAGACCATGTTTTTCCTTCAACAAATATTCATCATCATTCATCCATTTCTCCGCACACTGATCCTCATTTTTTTCATAGTGATTCTCCTTAGCAACTCTCTTCTAGTTCTTCATTTTCAATTAAACCTCCCAAATTACACGTCTACTTTTGATGGTACAGATGTTTTAAATTGGATTTTTTAGGCAAAACAATACTTTGAATTTATAAAATCCCAACCAAGGATCATTTATAACTGATTGATTTTTAAATGTGTGGTGATGCTTTGACTTGGCTTAAATGGATGTTTACCAATAATCAGTTATCTTCCTGAGAAGGGTTTATTAGGGCCTTAGAACTCACTTTTGAACCTTTACAATATGAAAATCCTCAAAGGACTCTTTTCAAACTATGACAAATGGGTTATGTTCATGATTATCAAATCTCCTTTGCACTCCTTTATAACAGAGTTGTTGGTCTGCCTACTGAATCTATGTTACAATGTTTCCTTTCAGGTTTGAAATCGAAATCTATAGAGAAATCGTCATCCTAAAACCCCTTAATCTAGCTCATGGCCAAACTCATTAAATCAAAATTCTGAGACACTAAAACCAAGGGTTATACTCCAAAACCAATACCACCTACACCTAAGCCACCCTTTTTACCTAATCATTCCTAGCCAAAGATATAGAAATGCAAGAGCGTTGTGCCAAAGATTTATGTTTCAATTGTGATGAAAATTCACCCCTAGTTAAAAATGCAAACACAACAAATTTCTGTTGATCTACCTGAAGATCCACCACCTGAATCCTTGGATACTACTCCTGATGTTCCTTAATCTATTGATGAACATAGCATTCCCTTCTCCGAATTATTTCCTTTTGTTGTTTCTCCAAATATGATACATTTCCATATTTTAGATGATGCCTTATCATGTTTTTCCACTTTTCACACTTTACGTATGACAAATAAAATTTCTGGCCATTCTTTATCAGTTTTAGTGGACTCAGGTAGCAACTATATTATTTAACCTATATTAGTTCATTTTCTAAATCTGTCAGTGTTTGATACCTTAAAATTTTTTGTTATAGTCGAAAATGCGGCTCACATTACTTGTATAGGTATGTGTATTAATATAGAATTAACAATTTAAACTCATACATTCACCATTCCATTTTATATTCTTCCTATATATGGGGTTGATGTGGTTTTAGGAATTCAATGGTTGAGGACACTTGACCCAATTTTATCAGACTATTCTATTCCTATGATGTCTTTTTTCCCCAAAAAAAATTACATTTCCCTGGTCGGAGAATCCAAAACACTTCCTTTCATTTCTTCTTATAATCAACTCAGTTGTATGGTTCAAACAAACTCTGTTGAATCTTTTTATGAAATTCAGTTTTTCGCAACAAACTCCTTACCTCCTACCCTTTCTACTGATTTCACTCTTCCTCCAAACCTTTCCCCTGACCTATACTTACTTCTTAGCCAATTTCAAACTATTTTCAACTTACCAAAAGGCCTCCCACCTAATCGTTCTCATGATCATTATATACACTTGCAACCTAACTCAACACTAGTTAACATTAAAACTTATCGCTATCCACACTGCCAAAAGGAGGCAATGACAAAAATTATCTCTGATATGATGATGTTTAAGGGTATTGTTCAACCAAGCACCAACCCATTTTCCTTTCTAGTTTTACCTATGACATTAAAATGTAATCTATCTCCATCGTAGAATCCACAATGGATGGATATTTAGAACTTTTCCAACTTACTGCACCACCATTCAAAGTTAAGATGTACCTTGACTATAATCTACTATCATCTGGATTAGATTGAAATGAGCATCTAAATACCTTTAAACTCTTAGTTCAACTCCTCTATAGACTAAGAAAACATCTTTAGTCCTTCTTAAGTACTTGAAGATGTTTTTCATAGTCTTCCAGTGACAACCACTATGATTGGATTAAAATCTACTTATAATGCTCAAAGCATAAAGAGACATTTGGTCTAGTACATAGTATCATATACATGATTGATCCAATTATTGAAGCATATGGAACACAATCCATTTTATCTCTCTCTTCTTATGTCTTAGGACATATACTCTATAAGAGAAATATCGTATGGCATAGGTAAGAATCTCTTTTGAAATTCTCCATGCTAAACTTCTTTATCACTTTATCTATATACGTGGATTGGGATAAGCTATGCAACTTATTTGATTTATATTTATAGACCTTTATTCTCATAATATAGGTTACTTCTCCCATATCCTTCATAGAGAAGTGCTTAGATACCAAGTATTTGCATCTTGGAGCATTGGTATGTTTTTTCTAATTGGCAATATGTCATTCATATATAGCAGTAGGAAGACAACTACACTCCCACTAAACTTCTTATAGACAAATAGTTCATGCACATTGTTTTTATAAAATCTAACTTTTTAATTTTCTCATCAAAATAGATGTTCCAACTCTATGACACTTGCGTGAGTTCATAAATAGACTTTTACATCTTGCATAATTGATTAGGAAATGTCTTGGATTCAAAATTCTCAGGTTCTATCATATACACATCCTCAAGAAAATTCCCATTGAGAAATAAGGCTTTGACATCCATTTGCTAGATTTCATAATCATGATATACATCTATAGACAACAAGATTCCTATGGATTTAACCATAACTATTGGTAAAAAGGTTCATCAAAATCAACTCTTTTTTTTTTCTATAATCTTTAGCCACTAACCTTCCTTTATAGGTATGTATATTGTCATTAATCACATTTTTTCTCTTAAAGACCCACTTACATCCTATAGGTACAATACCATCAGGAGGATCCACCAAAGTCCATATTTAGTTAATGTACATGGA
This sequence comes from Erythroxylum platyclados, assembly GCA_027563515.1. NCBI lineage: Eukaryota > Viridiplantae > Streptophyta > Magnoliopsida > Malpighiales > Erythroxylaceae > Erythroxylum > Erythroxylum platyclados. The sequence continues at coordinate 4,675,103 of JAOQMM010000001.1, forward strand.
TTCCATTTAAGATCTTATAGCTTTATGCCATTTTAAAGAATCAATGTCAGACATTGTTTCTTCAAAAATAGTAGGCTCATCTTTCATCAGCGATATATTGTTTCTTTCTCCCATTGGACAACATATCATACTAGTGCATTGCAGAATATATGTCTCTTTCTCTTAAATCTTTGATTGTACATTATATGTATCAAATTAAGGTTCCTGTTCCATCTAGATATATATTTGTGGTTCTTGAACTTCTCTAAGTTCTACCTCACTTCCACTACTTTCCTTAGGAATAAATTCTCTTTCTAGGAATGTAGCATGTCTTGAGATAAACAACTTTTTCTCAAGAGAATGGTAAAATTGATAACCAATACTTTATTTCAGATACCCCATAAATTTGCATTTATCTTATTTAGCTTCAAGCTTATTAGATATTAGACGTTTCATATAAGCATCACATTAACTTTGGCATACTACCAGTCCATATCTCAAATAGTATCTTGTCAATTGATTTGGATGGAATTTCAGAAGGTAAGCAATAGTTTCAAAGGCATATCCCTAAAAGGAGATAGGAAGGACTGCAGTAACCATCATGGTACGTACAATTTCTCCTCTTAAACACTCCATTATGTTATTAAGTTTTAGGAGGAATCCATTATGAGAGAATCCTATTCTCTTTTAAGTAACCAAGAAACCCATGGTCCAAGTATTCACCACTTTGATTAGATCTAAGTGTCCTAATACTCTTACCAATTTTTTTCTCAAACTCAAGAATAAATTACTTGAGCTTTTCAAGTGATTCAGACTATTTTTTCATTAAGTACATATAACCATATCTGGAATGATCATCTGTGAATGTAGTAAAATCTGTCTATCTATCCACCATTATTGTGAGTAGATATAAGGCCACATATATTTGAATAAATAAGCTCTAGTAAATCACTAGCATGCCTTCCTTTTCCATTAAAGCGAAGTTTAGTTATCTTACCTAACAAAAAATATTCACAATTTTTATATGATTCTAATTAAAAGGATCAAAATATCTTTCTTTATGTAACTTTGTGACTCTAGTTTTATTGATATAATCTAATCTACAATGTCACTAGTGGATCTAGGAGTCTAACGGGGATGTTTACATGGTGAAGTTAATGTAGATACTGTTGAATGAGAGAGTAGAATGATGGGGATGTAGGCCCTAATGGGAATGTTGTGCATATGATTTTGAAATGATACTGAAGCTAAAGGAGAATATAATACATTTGATATGTCGATTCTAAATAGCCACCAATTAATGGATATTGACTCTAGTGACTATGAAAGTTTCCTTGATATTGATGAGTACCTAGTGGAGAGGAGCTTGGGGAGGAAATTAAAAGACTTAGTATAAGTGTCAGATATGAACCAAGCGTTGGTATTTCACAATCGACTCTAGGTATGGAATTTTAAAATGAAAAAGAGCTCAAAGATGTTGTTGATTATTCAAAAAAATAGGTTTTAATGTTATATGGAAAAAAATGAATCTAAGAGGATTAGAGTAGGTGCATTGAAGGATGCAAGTGGGAAATATATGCAGCCTATGATGGTAAAGACAAATGTTTCAAAATCAAGACATATAGGTTTGAGCATACATGTTCCATAACAAGCAAGCCTAAAATAGTATTAGCGAAGTTTGACTAGCCATTAGAGATAGAACTCTATAAAGGTAAGAGAATAAGAGATCTCTTGCCTTAGTCTTTTAGTACCATTGAAATTCTAGGTTAGCTTACCATTGATCAAAATGTTGTAGTAGGCCATAGTGCAAAATTGATAAGTTGCTTTCAGGCTAACTAAAAATGATCTTATAGATGACATCACGACAGGTTATAAGTATGTACTTCTTTTTGGAAATTAAGGTATTCTTGAACCAAAATGTAGGAAATACATGTCAAAGAGAGGCTATGGCCACTGGTGAAGCACATAAAAAAAAAGTACACATGAGCTTCCCAGTCAATATAGAGATTGTAGTTTTTAAAATATTTGAATTGGGCGTCCCTTTTTGTCAAATACTTTGAGGTGTTCCTTTTGTAAAGGCAATAAAAG
>JAOQMM010000001.1:4677269-4688890 GCA_027563515.1 Erythroxylum platyclados
GGGAAACTGACAGTTGTTTCTTATATAAATGATTGTGATATCATTCTTTCTGAAGAAATTCTTGGAGAAATACTGGAAATAGTGCTTGAAGGAAGAACAAATTTTCCATGTCATAAATGGGATGTAGATTTAGAGTTGACAGAGGTTGTTAAAACTATTTGCATGAACTCTGAAAACAATCAGGACGGAAGACCCTGCAGTAGGCAACTAGATTTGATACCTCGCTTCTTTGCTTCTCTCTCAACATTTTTCCCAGAAGCAGTTCGATTAAGAGATACAGCCTGCTAGACACCTATGTGGTGTACAACTTATTGAAAGGAAACAAGATGAACTTGCCAGCTATGATATTGAGGCTCATGGTGGATAAAGGAAATCAGAAGAATACCACCGGGAGTTTACCTTATGGGATGCTGCTTACAAAAATCTTTAATCATTTTGAGATTCCCCTTGGAAATCCAAGTTGGTATACTCCAACAAAATTTCATCCTTCCATCCCATGCCAGTTTGGATACAAGCTGCAAAATAATGTATGGGTGGATAAAAGACCCAAAAAAGTAGTAAAAGCACCAAAACCTCAAACTCTTACTCCTCCTCCGATTCCTCGGATAGAACATCTCAACTCTTCCCTTTAGAAAATTCTGACCAACCAAGAACGGATGCAAGAACAGATTGATAGCATGCAAAATCAAATCCTTGATATGCAAATCTTGGCACATGAGCTTCCCAGTCAATATAGAGATTGTTTTTTATCTCTAGGGATACGTTGAGTTAAGTAGCTTTAGTTAACGCATAGTTTTTTATCTTAAGTAGAATTTTACTGGTTAGCTCCTCATTTGTGCAAAGATTACCCCTAAAAATTCTGACATTTTTTTCTTTGCATATGAGATAAACTCCTGATCCAAAAGTCCATCTTGAAGATCTTGTAGTCTCCTTTCTACTTGATGTTCATATTGGTAGCTTAATTATAAGATCATCTAAATAAGATGAGGATGTGGCTCCAAATTTTGTTAGTGTAGCACTAACCGAAGAAGAGATGCTTAATGTTTTCCATCTCTCTTTGACATAGCATCTACTTTGAGGTCATGAGTATGTACTTTGAGAACAATTAGGTTAGGGACTTTTGGAATAAGACATATGTGAATGTTATTCATCTTTTTAAGCGTCATAAAATTAATAAAAAAACTTTATGATTACCTTATAAACTGTGTCTCCAATCAGATGTCAAACTTTTTGAAAAAAAAAAGCATTTATTACATCAAGGCCTAGTGCTTTATTGAGATTCATGCTAAAGAGGACATTTTCAATGTTTATCATTATGAAATGCCTTGTTAGAAAGTATGCTTGATCTTAGTTGATTGAATGATGAATAAAGGTGATAAAATCCTATAAGGGAAAAACATTGTTAGAAGAATTGCCTAAGGTGTTTAAGGAGTATTTAAATGAAAATTTTTAAGGTCATTATGTGATGTATAGGAATTTCTTGATTCATTAGCTAGTGTGACAATTTTGTTCCTATTTCTCGTAGCTAGGGTAGTATTATGAAATCATTTAGCCATAAGAATTTTTTTTATTTTTTTCCCTTAAAATGGAGTTTTGAACTTTAAAGCATTACTTAATTGATTAAGGCTTGTTTCTACTTATGTATTAATAATATATTATCTACTTTGACATATAAAAGCTCCTAAGCTTGCAACTAACAAGGCTTAGTCTCTTTGGTAACTTGATCTATGATACTATATTTGTTATTAATATGTTCTTTGATCTCCTTTCTAATTCCTTGCATTTTCCTCATAGATTTTAAAGCTTTAAATCCCTCTATATTTACTTGCAGCCCTTTTAGTATTAACGCCTCAAACTCTAATAGGTTGACTAGGTTGTTGAAGAACTTAAAGGGTGTGATTATAACTATTGGTGTAACTGACAAAGAAACTTTAATGGGTGTTTAGTCATAGCAAAGTGGAGAGTTGAAATGAGCTTTACTTAAAGAGAACTAATTCATGCAATATGAGTTTGCCAATTCCTTATCTAGTTTTTTCCTTATAAACCTCTAATTTCACTTTGATTATTGCTCTAAGTAATATGATTGCCATCAAGTCTGAAATATGTTATCTCTAACTGGTTAATACAATTCATAAATCATAGCATTATTCCTTAATCTAATTTTGAGAGCCTTAATTTTACTGGAGAAGAGGGTGTAGTTGAAGTCACCAATTATTAGTGAAGGTGAGTTATTAGGAGCTTGTAAGGAGATAGAATCCTAATATTAGCGATGTACCTAGTACTTCACAAAATCCCTCTAGATATTCTTCTCAAAGTTTTAATAGACCCAATAATGGCTATGATGGAACTCATATGATAACTAAAGATAAAGATGAGTTTACTCCTATTTATAAAATGTGAACATAATCTATAATTCCTTTTGGAATACATTTAGATATTGATTGTATTCAGAATATAGAATAAGCAATTGATAAATGGGAAACTGATCTTAGAGTTGTTGTTGCGATTAACAATATGGATTATGAAACAACTAAATAATTTTTAGAAAAAAAATTATTAAATAACTCTCTCCGATTTTGAAAAAAATTAGATGACAATTAAAAAAACTCAATATTTAAATCTGACACTGATATAGGCAATTTAATAACTCGAGATGCCAAGGCATTTTGATTAGAATTTGTTGGAGAAAAAAATATTTTGAAAGATACTACAACTATAGGAAAATATGCTATTGCTCCACGACTTCAATTATGTGATATGTGTGAAATCAATAAATATATTTGTATTTTCTTAGATTATTATTATCATATCTATAATCAAGTAGATAATACATAACTTTATTTAAAAATGTTTTATTCAAAAATACCTGATCCTTGGGGAAGTAAATTAGAAGCTACTTATAATCCTAGACTTGTAGATACTTTAGGAAAAAGAATATCTTTTTTAAAACATAAGCTAAGTGAATGGTGTAATGAAGCAATATTATTAAAGAAAAGTAAAGGAATAAAGAAAAAGTCTTCTTTATACTAGGATGGACTTCAAAAATAGATAGTAGTTTTTAAGTTTTGGATTTGAAATCTGCTTGAAAACTTTGTGTATAAATAAGCCCCAACATCGATGATGGAGGGCATCACTTTTATGCATCACTCCTTGTAATATGAATTTTGTTTTTGTTTTAAAAAACATAACCAAAAATCAAGAAAGAAAAATAAAAAGCAAAGAAAACAAAAGTGAAACTAAACTAACATCTAACGAGACCAGGCCCATATGATTTGTAAAATAAGGTGAAATGACATGCCAGTTGAGGCAGTTTTATAAACAACTGAACTGATAAGATGACCAATTTCTTATTAACCTTTGTTGGTTCAGTTTTTAAATTATTGGTTTGCATTAGCGGGGCTAAAAGAAAAGTTAGAAGAATTCAGAAATTTGTCAAAGCATTAAAATGAAGCAGAGCAAATTGATTACTTTGAAAGTTAAAAGCAGCGAGGCCTGATCCTAACAGCTGCCTCTGATGATATAATGTAACTTTCAAACTACAAAGCACGGAAGATCAACAAAGATTAAAGAAGAATCTGAAAGCAATCTTCAAATGATCACTAAATATTTTAATAGAAGACAAAGAAGTACAGAATCAGTATACTAGATAATCTACCAAGTAACAACAAACTGCTTGTACTGACCAACCTCCCTGGCTAAAATAGCAGAACATAGGACTGTCACTCCTTCTTCCTAGCATCTTTAAGTTGTCCTCTCTTTCGGATTGCAAGGGAATATCGCAGTCTCCCTTCGTCAATAAGGCAGTCCGGCAACAAGTACAATAGACACCATAGCAGAGAATGTGGCCAGTAAGGTGTGCAACGAGGTTCGTATCCGATCCAACGCAAAGCAGCCCGGGCATAACCATCTGTTGATGGCACAAAAAACGAAGATCTCCTTATTGATGCCATCTTTGTTGCCACATACAACGGAACCTGCATCCAGAAAAATTTTGGTAAATGAATTTGAAAAGCATATAAAGCAGAAAAAGGATTAGGTGCAATCAACTCAGAACAGCTAAGTATTTATACTGTGTTTAATTGTCATGGATGATCCTATCATCTTCACCTAAACAATCTGAAAAATTATTTACAGTATAGCAATGCTCCCAAATCATATTCCAGGAAAAAATTAAAAAAAAAGAAAATCAGTGTACACTAGAACAATAGGATGCAAGGAATAACGGGCATCACAGTAAGAAACAAGAAGAGTTGAAGGGAAAAGCTGCAAACATTGGTAAGTAACATCTAGCTTTCCATGGAAAAGTTGTGCATTTCATCCATTTGAAGGTTAAATGAGGGCAATAGATTGCAGATGGTAATGCATTACTTTGCAAAAGATACTGGCTCATTGGTAAAACGAAGCCAAACAACTAAGGCAACATGTCAAGATGTACATAAGCATAAAGCATTAGATAACGACAATACTCCCAAGTAAACATTTCAACATAAATGAAAAATATTAGGAATGGAGGACACGAACAAGGAATAAATGAGGAATGTAAGAGCATGCAATTATAGATTGAAGAATAGATTCAAGTATTGCAGACAGAAGTTATCATCTCTTAAAAAGGAAAAGAAGTGAATTCTATCCCAAATAATGACAAGTAATTTCGGTTCCCGCAAAAATCAGATTTTCTGAGTAACTGAGAGCATATGCTTTGGGTTACCACAGACCAAGTTTAACTTTTACTTAGGGATAACCAATAGCTTATGGCTATGGTGGTATGCAGGGAGATCTCTAGACTCAAATTGGCAAAGACCAGAAGACGTCAGACCCCACTCCTCACGACAAATAACTCAATCCATGTCTAGCAAATAGTTTCTTAGCAACTCAACAGCAGAAAAAGAATGGCGAAGTTAAATTTGCAAATTTGTTTATACATGTTTTAGCAGAGAGATCAATACTAGGCAGAAAACGTTTGACACCACAAAGAGAAATCGAGCTACGATCCAGAGGTCATGCCGTTTCGATCCAAATCTCTCTGTTGTTCTTTTGGTCAAACAAAATCTCTAGTTAAGATTTATCAATGAGTAAAACAAAATAGTTCAAATGCAGATGTATTACCTGACACTGAACGTCGATTCCATTCTTCTTGTATTCCACGTACAGAGACCTAGAGAACTGATCTATGTACCTGGAAAGCAAGAGCAAAGGAATTCTTTAGCCACTAAAATTAACACAAACTACAACCCATGGAAACAGCTCAAACTCTACTATATCTCATCCTAATATCGAAATATATAAAAACTTACGCTTTGGTGGCAGCATAAACCGCATAAAGAGGATCGGAAGGAATGACAATTGCAGCACCAGAACCAATATTCACAATAGCACCTTTCTTCCTTTGCAACATCCCAGGCAAAACAGCTTTTGTAACTTTTGTTGTGCCTTCAACGTTCACTTTAATCAAATTCTTCAACAACTCCTCGTCCACTTCATGAAAGAATCTGGCGTACGGATACGATACCCCAACGTTGTTAATCAACACACCAACATCCAACCCTTCAATAATCTCCGCCATTCCTTTAATACCCTCATCAATATCGCCACTAAAATCAACAACAACGGTCTTGATTTGTATCTTGCCATATTTCGAATGAATGGAATCCGAAACATCTTTGAGTTTATCCGGATTTCTACCCACCAACACAAGATTGAGACCTTTTCCCGCCAATTGAAAAGCAAAACCCTTGCCAATACCGTCGGTTGATCCAGTTACCAGAGCCCAAGAACCATATTTCTTTAGATTCTTGCCAGGTCTCAGAAAACTGACGTATACCCACTGGAGAATAACAAGAACAAACTTCAAAAGTGAGACAGAACCCAATGCAAATACCACAAGAAGCCACAAAGGCTGACCCTTTAACGTATCAATAAAACAGTGCTCCATGATAAAAAGCTCGAGCCTTTCTGAATCAGGGAGCAAGACAGATCTGAGAACTGGTTTTGCTTATGGAAGCTAAATATAGAGACGCGGTCTCATGGGTGAGATTGGATTGAGTAGACGGAAATTCCAAGGAAATTAAAAAACAAGGCAGGTGCAACAGAGTAGCAGGAGGAGATGGATTTACAAAAAGCAGATGTGTACGTACAATTTAATGGGAATTGATGCAGGGCAGCGAAAGACAGGAGAGAGATAGCTGATGGGAGGTGAAGTAGATGAGCTGAAAACCACCGCATTTAACTACTAAATGATGACAGCCATAACCAACACCCTGGTATACCACGACTCAGCACTTCCTTTCTGTTTTAAGATATGTTTATGGGCTTAAATGATGCAACTATTCGATGACTTTTTTAAACTTAAAGTAAATTGTATTAAAACTTTTCAAAATGTTACAACGATGATAACTAGTGTACAAGATTTTGTATAGACATTAACATTCAATTAGGGCCAGAAAACACTTTAGTTAAAAACGCAACCAGAAGAGCACCTTCAGTGTTAATGACTTGCTGCCAAAGCAGCTCTCCAGATTGTCCAAGCAATTGCCATTTCATCTCCGCACCTGAGCTGCCTGGTCCAGGCTTTTTCTTCACCCGTAAATAGCCTATCGTTCCTCTCCTTCTGCAAGGTTTACAATGTTGAGCCAAAAGTCAACAACATGATTTTATTCTGTCCCCAATCCATTGACTATTAAATGTCTTGATCCAACTAATACAGCACTTTCACGTCAGATCGTTAAGTCTCACCTGACAACTGCTCAATATATCTTGTCATATCTCTTTGGAACTCAAATTTAAAGTATATATGATCCCGTGTTTTTTGGTGTGCTTAATAAAGGCAATGTTTGTTCAACATATTCAGGTATGAGCGTTTGTATAGAATTGTTAGTCTCTCATGAAACATTAACGACAGGTGGAATAAGACCTTGGGAGGTAGATTCTTGTCCTAAATTAATTTACTCCAGATTATCTTTTCCTCCTCTGGACGTAAGCAAGCTCTGAATGAATTATTTGTGAAAACATCTGATTTATGTTTTATCCATTTGTAGGTATCTTCCCTTCGATTATTAGGACTATAATGAGGCAGAATATACAACTCCAGTGGCACATTGTTCCATTCACTCACTTTAGCTTCCTTTGAGATGTTGACTATGACAGATTGGTGCAATTGGGATTCATTCAATGTTCCAATCTTGCTCTAATTGTCAAATAAAAGAAAAGTTTTTTTAACATTTCCCACCACACAGACTATAGATTTCAAGATTGATTGCCTTAGCTTTAAAAGTTGGGTAAAGAAGTATGAATGACTTGGATAAGCCTGTAGCTCCCAGTAGATTCGTCCTTTTTAAGTAATAGGAGTGTATCCACTCCATCCATAGTGATTCTCTATGCTTTAATACCCCCCGGATTCTTTTCCCCATAGAGTTCTTATTACTTAAGGAGATTGGTAGCACTTCCAGTCCTCCTATTTCTTTTGTTTTACAAACTTCTTTCCAAGATATACAAAAGGGGGATGTTTAATCTTCTTATTAGTAATAGTTGCAAGCCTATGTCAAATATGATATGCACTCTTTAAGATAACGATGAAACTTTCAGGTTTATTAACAGATAAACCTGAAAGAGATTTAAAAGTACGGAGGAACATCATAAGATTGTAGACTGACCTATCATACACTTTAGAGAGCACTAATAATTCAACTACAAATATAAGATGAGAAATTCTCTTATCCCTGCATTTGCTATGAAATTGGAAAGAAAGGTTATAAGAAATTTTGTGGTTTATCAACCTAGAAAGGACCTTCGTGCATAATACAAATAGGTAAGGGAACAAAAGGTCCCCTTACATTATTCCTTTTCTCCTATGAAATAGCTTAGAAGGCTCTCCATTAACTAGAACAGAAAACTATAGCGTGGTGACACACATTAGCACCCCATTTCTGAAATTGTCAAGGAAGTTAAACACTTCGAGGACTTGCTTAATGAAGAGCCACATGCTTTATGCAAGTCTACTTTGATTACACATTTTCTTGGTCAGTTATTTTCGGAGTAACCTTTAAATAGCTCCTGGGTGAGTAGGATATTATCCCCTATGTTTCTCCCTTGCAAGAAAGCACCTTGTGTTGGACTGATAATGGAGCTTGGTGCTTTCTTCATCTTCTTAGCTAACAACTTTTTAATAATCTTGATACGGGAAAGATGCTACAATGACCCCGATAATCCAGTATTCAAAGCGGAAGAAGTGAACTTGATACCGGAGTATAAACAGGAATTAATGTTTCAGAACTCCATCCAACGACAGAAGGCTAGACTGACTTGGATAAGAGAGGGAGATTTCAACACAAGATTTTTCCATACCTCCTTACTAGCTAGACGGAACTCCAACAGGATACTGGGATTGCAGGATAGCAGAGGGGTCACTCTGTATGAGCAAGAAGATAAAATGGAACTTGCGAGGGGATTCTTCTCTGAACTTATGAGTCCTATAAGGGTGGAGACTCCTTCAGAGCAGATGAGAGGACTACCGAGAAGCACGATTAGTCTGGAAACCAAAAAGGAGTTAATTGCACCAGTTTCAGCTCAAGACATACGGGAGGTTGTGTTCAAAATGCCCCCTGCCAAAGCTCCAGGTCCAGACGGTTTTATAGGCTGGTTCTTTCAGCAAACTTGGAGCACCACTGGAACCTTGGTAGTAGAAGCCATTCAGGAATTCTTCCAGAACTCAGTCATGTTGCAAGAGCTCAATAGCACGTTCGTGTGCTTAGTACCAAAGAAGATATGCCCAGTGAACCTAGGAGATTTCCATCTTATCTCATGCTGCAATACAATTTACAAAGTCATCGCAAAGCTGCTGGCAAATAGGTTGAAGGAGGCATTAGCTGGAAATATAAACAGTAGCCAAAGTGCATTCTTACCAGGCAGGAACATTGGAGATAATATACTCCTTGCTCAAGAACTCCTTAGGGATTATTCATCAAGGAAGAAAATTAAGAGTTGCATGATAAAGGTAGACTTTTATAAGGTGTATGATATTGTGGATTGGCAATTCCTTCGTCTGTGTTTGGAACCAGTAGACTTACCTGCAACCTTTGTGAATTAGATTATGCAATGTATTCAAACCCCTACTCTTAGTGTGCTGATCAATGGTATACCTACTAAACCTTTTCAATCTGGTAGGGGATTGAGACAAGGGGATCTCCTATCCCCTTATCTATTCACCATAGTTATGGAGGGACTTTCTTGGTTGATCCTTAAGCTCACAAATGCAAATGGGAATTTTCAATTCCACCAGAAGTGTCCGCAGTCGAAGCTTAACCACCTCATATTTGCTGATGATCTCCTATTGCTATGTGTGGCAGAGACAACCTCAATATCTATCCTTATGCATGCACTGAATACATTCTCACGTTGGTCAGGCCTCTGAATCAACGTGGAAAAAAGCAGCTTGATTGTTTCAAGGGATATAATAGACAGTAGTGAAATCCAACGTATTACAGGGATTACAATCCATTCTCCTTACTTGCGATATCTAGGAGTGTTCATATCTCCTAATAAATTGAAAGCTCATGATTGTCAACCTTTGTTGGAAAGAATCAAAGGGAGAGTCTGTTCTTGGCAAAATCAGTTTTTGTCATATGGAGGCAGAATGACCTTAATTATATCTGTGCTTAGTAGTTTCCATGTTCATAGTTTGGCTCATACGATCCTTCCTAGAAAGGTTATTAAGGAGATTGACAAGTTGTTAAAAAAAAATTATAGGCTGGAAAATGTGACTCAAAGGGAGATGCCAAGGTTAAATGGTTAGACATCACAATGCTAAGGAAGTTGGGAGGCCTGGGTTCAGTCTATGTGCAGAAGGCAGAAAGTTCTTATAAGTAAGAAGATATGGAGGTTGATCGCAGATAAAGTATCGTTGTGGACTAAGTGGGTGCATGAAGTCATTATACAGGACCGAAATTTCTGAAACATGGACGTATCGACCAGCTACTCTTGGTTCTTCAAGGAGATGCTGAAACTAAGGTCCACTCTATATCCTTACTTTATTTACCGTATTAATGGAGGAAGGGAAACTTGGTTCTGGGTGGATAATTGGTGTGAGTTAAGCTCTTTATCCCAAAACTCAGTCATAAACCAGCTTCGAAATAGGCTTCCACTTGAAGCGAAGGTTTCTGAGATCATTGAGGATGGGGAATGGAGATGTAACTTCAGGGGAGTGGAAGTGTTAAGCGGGCGTCTTCCCCAAATCGGGGATACCACAAGACCGGATGTGATAGGTTGGGTTCCGAATCTGACAGAAGGATTTACAAATGCATCCTGTCACCGTATTTTTCTCAATGAGTCTAACATAGTTCCTTGGTTGCACTTAATCTGGGAAAAAACGTTGAGTTTGAAAGCGTCATTCATAGCATGGCTGGTTATACTAGATAGATCGCGAACAAAAAAGAGGTGGTATAATCTGACGGAGACAGAGTGTGTCCTGTGTCATGACGCTGACGAGGATCGCAACCATCTGTTCTTTACATGCAAATACTCAAAAGTTATCTGGAGTAGAATCCAACACATGGTAGTGGCGGAGGTCCCTGTTTATGAATGGAGAGATATATTGCATTGGTACATAATGAGAACTAAGGAAGAAAAGTCAAACGTCATCTTGTTCAGAGTAGCTTTTACTCAATCCATCTACCTACTATAGAAAGAAAGGAACATGAGGCTGTATAAGCATGAAGAGATGCAGAAACAACAGTTGGCAGAGAGAATCATTAACGATATCCACCTGATTTTTGTAAGTACTAGGAATAAGTCTTTACTTACCCTAAATATGAGAGTTAGATGGTCTATGTGACAATTCTGGAGTAGGATTGAGCAGTCCTGGCAGTTGTCCTAGTAGTGGAGAGCCGTTGAAGTAAATAGGAAGATGTCTTCCGGTGCTTACTTTGTTGTATAGTACTTTTGTTGAGTTTATGATTTCATTTAACTTACAAAAGAAATTTTTTTAATAATATTATAAAGAAAATTGTGTAAGATATTAGTCTGTAACCCCAAAGGATCTTTGTTTTTGGATCTTATGGATAAGACAAATGAAAGTTTCATTGATTTCTTGAGCATTTTACTTGATTCAAAAGCTTCCTAAACTGCTTCAGTTACCAAATCCTTGATTAGACACCAAGCTTTCTAAAAGAACATCCCACTCAATCCACAGGTCTGAGGGATTTGTGGGAGTCCATTTCAAACACCACTTGCTCAATTTTAGTTGGGCCAAAAGGTTTGCTCAGGAATTGGATCATTTCAGTTGAGAGTTCATTAGTAATAAAGGATCCTAGCACTTGATTAATGAAACTACTGTCTATTTTTGTGCCCAAGGATTTTATAAAGAATGAGAGAGTTGATTCCTTGAGATCATCTTTTATAAAGATTTTATGTCCATTCTGGTTGTATAGAGAGCTGATTTTATTGATGTTTCTCCTGGCTATGGAATTGTGAAAGAATTTCAAATTCTTGTCTCCTTCCTTCATCCAGAAAATTCTAGTTCTTTATCTTAATAAGGAATTGTGATTAGATAAGACTTTTGTAATAATCATGGATTGCCCTCTTTTCTTGTTCTATCCACTATTCATCCCCAAGGTGTTTATAGACTTCAT
>JAOQMM010000001.1:4711166-4722833 GCA_027563515.1 Erythroxylum platyclados
TAAATTTTAAAAATATATTTTATTAATTGGATTGTGTGATAGAACTTAAAAAATTCATTAAAAATTCCAAACATTTATTAAATATACTAGTTTAAACCTCAACTTTTTTAATAAGACTTTATTTAATTTTCAAAAAAAATTTATAATAAAACTTTAATATGCTTTAATAATAGGTTAACAATTGACAAGGACATTTGAGCCTCACATATTAAATAAGCTGACAAATAAGGACAATGGGCCCCACATATTCAAATGACCAAAGACTGGTTTTTTCAGCATACTAACCGGTTTTTTAAAGATAACCGGCCGGTTTTTTCTCATAGGACTTATAAGTATAAACAAAACCGGAACTCAAGCCGGTTCAGGCTTTTTCGGTCGAACCGGCCAATCCAGTCTAGTTTTTAAAACCTTGATATTTATCTCTTAGATTTTATCATATACAACTAAGTGTGTATAAGATAAATAATGTCTTTAAATTATTTTGTCACTAAACTGCAACCAACTGATTGGTTGTAAAGCATAAACCAACAATTACGTGTTTCTCCAAAAAAATTTGCTAGGTAAAAATATTTACATAAATCTTTAATCTTTAAACAAACTTTGGAGGAACTTTTCAAATAATTTTGAAGGTGACATGAGTGACTAATATCAGGATTTTAGATAGACTAATTGACTAGTGTGGTCGAGCGTCTTCTTTTGAAAACATGTAAGTTTATTATCTCATTGATCATCCAATGTACCAACATGATCGACTAATGCTGCTGTTCCTAGTTTTTCTTCCTGTTGTTTTGAGTATAGACTACATATGAGTTGTAAGAAGAATCTTAGACATACTAAAGAGTTTTTAAGAGTATTTAGAGTTAAAGAGTGCATTTGAATACATATTGAGCATTAGTTCATTTGTGTGAGCAAGAAAATGAATTTTTGAGTTGTATATGATTGTGTTAGTATAACAAATGGAGAAATTGCTTAAATTACACATTATGGGGTTCTTCTTGACCTTTAATAAGATTTAATAAGATTTGCAAGGGTTCTTCTTCGTATATGGCAAAGAAGATGTTGTATAACGGGTACCTCTTCATCCATGGAAAAAAGAAGATAGTAAATTTTCACATAGAACTTAGGGAGTGGACGTAGGCCAATGTTTATTTGGACGAACCACTATATTATCTCTCTTTCTTTAGTCTTTCATTATTCTTATGTTTGTTTTGTGATTGTTTATATGAATTTGACATAATATTTCGATAGAATAAATAATTCAATCGTTAATTTCAAATAAAGTAAAAAGTGAATACAAATAATTCACACATCTCTCATGTGTCATCTAAAGACCAACATGATCCACTGTGACTAATATCATGGTCATTAACCTTTCATAATTACCATGAAAATATTAAATATTAATAATTTACAGTTGACAATTATCTACCTAAATCAATAATAAATTCAACTTTATTTAATTAATAAATTTGGATAACTAACATGATTAACTACCATAATTATTTGTTATTAAATAATTCTTGAGAGGTATCTCATTTTAATCTTCCATTCCATAAAAAATACCCACACGCTTACATAATAACTTTGAAGCCATTAGTGCATTGCCTATGAAAATAGTATAATTCTTTATATACTTCTTCCTTTATTAAGACCTTTATAGATTAAACTATAAAAGAGCTCTTGCATTCTATAGAGTTTAGCCAATTAAATGAGATTAGATTCTAAGCAACTTTGAGACATACATCACAGCACTTCAAATCAAGAATATAAAGACCACTCATTTTGAGAAGTTATTAGAATATCTTCCTTTTCTGTATTGACTTGTCATTGACATTCCTTGTCCATCTTCAAGTTTCTTCTTCCTTTGAGTTTTGTGCGACAGTAAAGATATTTGCACATAATGAAGGTTTACTTTATTTACAGCAATGTCATAACTAATCTATCAAAGAAGCAAAAACAATAAGTAAGAATATATTATCTTCTTCTTCAACCTACACACCAACTTTTTGTTGTTAATCTATCAGACTGTTGAAGGTGTATTGTGTATTGTTATATGTTTTCAATCAAACTAATATACACTTATATAGCTATTCGAAATTCAATATATTAAAAAAAAAATTGATGATTTCTTATACATCAATAATAAATTGGTTATGGCTGTATCCACATATCTGTTCCACATTAATTAACTTGAATGAGTCTCAAAATTAATTTAACTCCACCTTCTCTAAATATGTCCTCAAATTTCAGTAATATCAAGCCACTAACCTTTCATAATTATTACGAAAATATGCTTATAATATTATTGTAAAACATAATTTATTGCCGACTATTATCATGATAATAGGTTACATATAGACCTAATTCGGCAATAAATTCAACCTTATTTAAGTAAACAATTTGGCTAACTAACGTCCATAGCTATCATTAATTGTCTTCATTAAGCAACTCTCAAGAGTTATCTCATCCGTAGAAAGTGCCAATACATTTATATGATATCCTCAAAATCTTTAATACACTGTCTACTAAATAATATAATCTACCACAGGGATAGCAATAGATCTGTCCATAAGTCAGCTCAGTAAATTTTTTTAAAATATTTTTCAAAAAATAAAAAATATAAAAAGTTTTTTTTAATTAGATACTCAGAACTTACCCGAAACTTTAACTCTTTTAAATAAAACGAACTCTTCTAAATAAAACGATCTCATTTTGTTTAGAATAGTTTAACCTAAGGTCGGTCTGAATTTGGACCTAACTTATGAGACGACCCATTGAAAAAACCTAAATCTGAACCCATAAACCAACTCATTGTCATCCCTATCTAATACATATTTCTCCCTTTATCAAATCCCTTTCATCACATGTAATCTTTATACTTAAACATACAAAAGGACTGTTATATTTTATAGAGTAACTAGCCAAATGAAACTAGATTTCCGCACAACTTTGAGACGTACATCACATCACTTAGATTGCATACTATGATTTTTATTATTTTAATGCCAGTAATGTTAAGGTACAAACGAATAATAGATGAGCCTTATCATCTTGAATATGCACACGTCCTATCGTGTTATTGATCATAGAACTATGTCATATAATTCCCAAACCATATAATTTCCGACCAACAATAATTCAAGTCAAATTCAAATGCATTCTAAACTGTGGATTGTCTAATTAAACGAGATATTTCTTATTTTAAAAGTGGAGCCACAAAGCGTTCTTCCTCTTCAATGTTTGTTCTCCTTAACAGAACTTTTGGGCCTAAACATTCTGTTTGATCGCGACTCAAGCTTCTGGGTCGACGACATCTTGTTGGAGTTCTTGACCTTAAGGAGCCCCTCTGACCTCACGTACTTGTGAAGTTGTATGGACAGAAATTTTCCTGTTCCTTACCTGGACTCCTACCCACTTCACCTTCTTCCCCATTTCCTAAATTCACTTTCTTGCCTGTAGATATACCCAATTTGTTTCTTCTTGAACTTGTCATCCGTTGAATAACCAAATTTTCTGGACTCGCTCTTAGTTGGTACTTTACTTCGGCATAAAGATTTGGATGGATGGGATGACTTGAAAATATAAGGAACAGAATAATGAAAAACAGAAGATCTGTTCAGGATCAGATCACTTGTTCCTGTTATTTTGTACTTATTTTATTTTATAAAAATTTATCTATTTACTAAATAGGACCCACAAAAATTAGACTGGGATAACTTAAAAATATAGGGACAGAATAGTGGGGAAGAGAAGATCTGCCCTCTTTTACTTCGTAGCAAGCCTTAACCTTTTGACTTGGTTATGTATAGTTGTTGCATTTCTGTTGTTTGCTTTTGATACTAATGAAATTTGTAACAAATTTTGTGTATATATTTTAACTTAATGAATAAATATTGTGTGCTGAATTTGTTTATGATTAAGCATGCTATAAATAGGAGAGTCCTACAGCTTTGTTGAATTGAACCGAAAATATAGAAGTGTTTCTTTTGTTTGTTACAGATTGTTAAAGATCTCAAAGACTACATTTGCTTGAAATTTTGGCTTTGCAGACATTTTTAACACAACTGGAAAATCATGAGTGAGCCTATGAATAGTTCATCTTTCATCTACTCTTTCAATTGTATTTACCTTCTAGTATTAAACATACTTTGTCTAATAGAAAAGAAACCCTTGTTGAAATTACCAAAATCGTGTTCCTTATAGTCGCATCCAATATTTATCGTTGTATGTTACGTTAAGTTTTTATTCAATTTGTACTTCATTCAACCCCAAATACCTAAGTATAGTTTAATCATAAGTAGATTCTCTCAGGTTGTCTACAGGTGAATTTCAATCATTTCTAATCAATATCATAGTTAAATCCAAATTCAGATTAATCAAAGGTAATTCTTAAAAATATATCCTATTTATAAATTAGATCAAATCAATCCATATAAAGTTCAAACTAGGATTTTTTCTGTTTAAACATCTGAAGTATTTAGCCAAAAATCATCTCCAATCCAACAAAAAACAAAAAAAAAATGTCATGATATAATAATTCTAGATGAAATTCGTGGTGTTGTTGATAGCTTGATCTATTGGAACGATCTCAAATTTTGATTCTCTAATGAAAATGGCTTCAAAATCAAGCTTTTGATGGTCAAAGTGCTGCTTAGTGGCTAAACCTAACCTTATGAAGAGAAAAGAGTATTATGATATGGAAAGTGTCCAAAATCTTTTTAAAAAAATTAGGATTTCAATGCTTTAAATATGTGTGTTCTATTTGAGGCATGATCTTAGACATGACCGTGCCTTAATCTATAGAACATTTTGCTTCTTCTAAAGAGAAAACACAATCTCTAGCACGCTCATTCCTTAAACTATAGATCTTTTTTATTTCTTTTATGGGGAACACATTGTGACTTATGCGTACGCTATTTGGAATTTCTCAATGCCACATAGACTCTCTCTCTAACTCGTGCTTTCTTCTATTGATGATCAATTTTGGAACAAAATGGCACATTAGCAAAAGTCAAATCATATTCAACTAAGAATTATATTTTCCTCTATATTTTTTACTTAAAATGACTCATAGTTTTTAATAAATATCATCATAAATTCAAATCTTCTCAATTACCTAAAAATATAACAAAAATTCAATAAAAAGTTAATTTAGCATGAAAACTAAGCAAAATAATAAGAAAAGTTTATGTATATATTATGCACATCAATATCCCCCACACTTAAGCTTTTGGTTATCCTTATGCAAACCAATCTTAATCACTCCTAACTTAACAAGTTTCAATTCTAGAGAAGTTCAATAAATCAAATAAAGCAATCAAGTGTTCCCATCATTATGATCAATTATATTAATCAACAACCAATTGGGGTTTAAGATACTTGCACAAAATTACAATTTAAATTCAATCTAATCCAACAATCAATCAAACATTAACTTAATTCCTATAATTCAACCTAATACATAAAATAAATAAAAATAAGTAAGAAGCTTCCTCTTTTCAACATTTCAATAACCCAAAATGAAAGTAAATTAAAAAACTTTTTTTAAAATTATACTTGGACCATTAGAGACTTGTTGAAAAATCTCATAACCTTTTGACCCGAAAGTAAACACCTTATCATGAATACTCTTAGTTACTTAATTAGGCCACTAATTTAAATGGCTACTAGCACCATTTTTTATGGGTTACTATAATGCTTAAAATTATATTTAAAGCAATATATACTTGTTTGAAAAGTCTCCTAACATTTGATGCGAAAGTAAACTCTCAGTTACTCAATTAGGTCACTAATTCAAATGACTACTAGCACCATTTTTTTGAGTGAATTTGTTTATACTTACTTTATTCACATATTTTTTTAGGGTACTAAAATGCTTGAAAAGATTCACCCTTTATCTCAACCATTGCAAAATTGCACAAAAATGTCCTGATCCATATTAGGAATCCATTTCAAGGTTATTGAATTAAATTGAAACTAATTTACTTTAATGCTTATATATATTTACCTAACCTAATTAAATTACAACACAATCAAACTTATAATAGGTTCTCTTAATTACTCTTCTTTTCATTGTTAAAAAATAAGAGTTAAAATAAACTTCTTTGAGCCTATTCCATTGTCTGCTATCTAAGATAGATCTGATCAAAAATTAAAATTTATGTAAATCTTACAAAGAAACTAACACAAACAAAAACTATAAAATGCAAAGTGCATTATAAAATGAAAGAGAAATATTCAAAAAAAATACTAGTAGCAACTAAAATAAAAACATAAATTAGAGAATAATTCCAAATATAGTTTTGGATTTGCAAAGGAAAATGAAAAAGGGAAATATATAAGAGATAAATAGAGAAAAATAGAGAGGCTAATCCATAACTAGTGCATAATGTAGTCGAAAATGTGATGGTTCTTCTATATACCATACATGGTGTAAATAAGTCAACACCTATTGTTGCAAACAACATAATTTTCACCCCTATGCTTTTATCTTTCTTAGCATTCTCTAGAGGACATAGTTTTGTCATTGGTTTGTTCCTCTATTTAGCTGGTAGTCCTATTAATCCTTTCCCACATCAGTTGATGTGATGTGGGAGTGATTTCTTTGGGTGCCTTTGTCATCTCCTTTGTCTAAGGTGCATCGACTTTTTGCCATATCTTTAGTCTCTCTTGCTTCTCTCTAGCATCCTCTATAGGGGCATCATTTACTCGCACTATCTCTTTTCCAACTATAGGACCTTATTGGCCTTTCTAATCAATCCCATATAACACATCATATTAAGGTTAAAAAAGCCATCTCATAACTAAAATTCAAACACAGGAGCGAGTCCAAGATGCCTAAGTTCTTTTCCAAGCTAGTCACTTAAGAGCCTCCTAAGATGGCACCATTCTTCTTGATGGATATTTGCTCAAAATATACAATAAAATAATAGCCTATCTGGTAGGATTTTCTCCCTGCTATACACCATAAGTAAAACAAATTCTGAAGTGTAACCACCCTGGTACTCTTCTTCTATCCTAAAATTGAATAAGGTATGACTTTATACAAGTATCATAAGGTTAGGCTTTACAATATATTAATATTAATATATTTTTGAATATATTATTAATATTAGTACTAATAAAAAATCATCATGTTATTAATATTAATAAAAAATCAAGAAATATATTTTTGAAAGTTGTTTGGCTTTCAAAAATATTGAAGTAAAGTACATGACTTTACAATGGCATAACCATAATGTAAACTAATAACCATGCTCTAGAATTTAGAATCACTTAATATGAAATAGTATGGATGATTGGAGATGTTGTTTTTCTAAGAAAGTAAAAGAAGAGAATTGATCAAGATATTATACCTTATAGGTTTCCCCATTAAGATAATTAAAGCTATTGTATATCGAACTTTAAGGGATCCGCCAAATGAATTAGTTAATATTTTTCTATGTGCAGTTCATTATATTTAGGTCATATAGATATTTTGTGATTATTTGTTTCAAGCTAAGTATGTTGTAATGAATTGTGTGTCATGTATTCATTTATGTATACACAAACTTATTGTGTCATTATCCCATTTGTTTGTGATACATATGTTATGCATGCAATTATAATTGGTATTTAATTGTTTTATAAATGAAGATTGAAAACTTTTTGATCTTTTGATTTCATAAGCAATTAAATTATTTAAATTATGTATATATGATATGACATTGATGTCCACATACATTATTATTTTTCTTGATGTAGAAACTTAGTGTTTCAAATATGATTAATGTGTTAAAAATATTATTAATGAGTTTAATAAAGTTGAGAAGTTGAACGACAAAAATTATAGAATTTGAAGTATGAAAATCAAATATATATTGAAAAAGAATAATGGTTTGGAGTCATCGAGCATAGACGTAGATATTCCCAAGGAAGGTAATATGGCCCAACATAATAAGCATCGTGGTGAAAATGAGATATGAAAAGAAAAATCTCATTGGCTCACATTGTGTTGTTAAGTAGTATAGGCAATGATTTTATACATAAATCAATAACGTATGAAACTGCTAAAGACATATTATCTACTTTAGCTGCTCATTTAAAAGTACCTTATTGACTAAATTAAAGATACTTACTATCAAGTTTGACACGTATAAGAAGGGACCTCATTATACGATACGAAAGCATTTTAAGGCATATGTTAAACATGATAAGTGGGCTATGAGATGATGGTTATGAATTATCTGATAAAAAATAAGCACACATTATTGTTCATTCTTTACCACAGAGTCGAAAGTATATGAAAATGCGTCTAATTCATAATGGAAGTATCAGAAAAATGGAAGATGCTATGAAACATATTGTACTAGAATAAGAAAAACTTAAAGCTTCAAATATGAGTCATGAGTTGTATATAGTTAGTTTTAGCGCATATATAGCTAGAAATAGGAAGCATACGCATCATAGTGGACCTGAGTAGAAAAAAGGTAAGAAAATAACCATAATGTTCAAGACTTCAAGAAGGCTAAGTGGAGGCAACATAAGAAAGGAAATTGTCCTTTTAGGAAGGAACACATGAAAAGATTGAAGTGGTACAATTTTGACAATAAGGGTCACTTCATTCATTATTATAATAACCCTAAAAATGTAGAACCTTTAATACAAAACTTTGTTTTGTGTATGTCTTTTGTATACTTTTTAATTGAATTCTATCATTTGTGGATTGTACAGTCAAGAGTAATCAACCATATAGCAAAGGATGGGAATACCTTACCTTCAAAGAATTCTGAAAAATCCGATATGTAACATGATGAAGTTATGTAGGTGAAAACTTAAGTGTTACTATAGAAATGATTGGCATATGTATGTTAGATTTATATGGCAACTGACTCTAACCATATATGAAGTGTTATTTGCTCCAAATATCCAATGGAATCTTATTTCTATGTTGATCTTAACTAAACTTGGATTTAATGTAAACTTCCAAATTAGTGGCATTGATTTATATCTCGAAACCATTTATTATAGTCATATATTCATGTTAGATGGTTTTATTGTACTATATATTGCTTACAACATTAGTAATACAAGTTATTCCTTATTTACACCATCTAGTAATTTCAATCATGATGCAATTTTATAGTATGTTTGACTATGCCACATTATTCAAAATCAAGTAAGTTAATTTGCTAAAGAAGGACTTTTTGGTGATTCAAATCAAGTAGATTTACCTATTTGTTAATATTATATGGTTGGTCAAATGTGTAAAAAATCGTTTGGAATAATTTTTGGATGTTATTTATGTCAAAGTAATTATTGAATAATTCCTTGGAGTCATTTTAAAATAGAAGGGGTATTCACATAATTCTCCTAAAAAAAAGGATGAGCAAAGGAATGTAAATGAGACTCTTACTCACTAAAGAAGAATGGATGAAAGCAATAAAGACGGAAATGAATCTTTAAACTCCATGAAAATATGGGACTCAGTTGATCCTCCTAGTAGATGGAAAGTTATTAGGAATAAATGAGTTCTCAAAATAGAGTGAGAGGTTGATGGCAGTTTTGCAAGATTTAAGACACACCTATATGGCTATAGAATGTACATAATATGAGAGATTGATTGTAAAGAGACATTTTCACTAGTTGTGCATTTACTTTGATCCATTTAATGTTGGTTATAATGGCCAACTTAGATCTTGAGTTATATCAATGGATGTAAAATTTGCTTTTGTAAATAGAGAATTAGAAGATGTAATATATATAAAAACAATCTAAATATTTCATTGAGACATATCAAGAATATTAAGGTATTTAAAAGTTATTGTTGATTACACATTATGTTATCATGGCAATGACCTACATATATAAAGTTATAGGGATGCATATTAGGGAAGAGATTGAGATGAGAGAAAACCTCTATGAATTTGTTTTCTTAAATTTATATCTAAATTTTTTTTATAATAATGGTGCACTATTTTAGAAAAGTAAAAAAAAATCTTATGTTGTCTTATCCACATTAGAAATTGAATTATAGTATTTTCAACTACAATACAAAAAATCGCTTGTCTTAGATACTTTTTGGTTCCTTTGGGAGTCACTAAACTAAAACTAATATAGTATTAATCAAATGTGATAGCCAAGTAACAATCACTTATATAAAAGATCCAAATTTTCATTTCAAAAGCAGGAATATAGATACTAAGAATAATTATATGAAAGATATAGCAATATGAGGTGAATTGAATATAAAGTATATACATACACGTGATATGATGACAAACATAGTGACAACCAATTTCGAAAAATGCATATATTCAAAAGTGATTACCATCTTTTAGTAAAAGAATTAAATGCAATTACAACTTGATAAAATATATGAGATCAAAGAAGAATAAAGATGTTTGATATAACTTAAGGTAGAACATACAAAATTTATTCAAAGATCAATTCGTTTGTCGAGATACCATGTATTCCAAATATGTATGTATAGAGAAAAGCTTTCGTCGTATGTTGATCGAATGAGTTATTAAACAAGTATGAGAGCTGTAAAATTCTAATTGGTTAATCTTATGTGTAAATGCAAGATGAAAGACACATGCACCTGTCATAAATATCCGATCATTAGCAGTCGCAACAGTTTCATAAATTTATATATATCCCAACTTTCCATGTAGAGACTAGAATTCATAACAGGACGGACCTAGATTTGGTTGCACATGACATGACTAGCTCTTGGAGTTAAACCGTGATGGATCCTGGGATTAATTGGTAGGCTAGTTTCATATAAAGACAATCATGTCTAAGTCAGGATGATAAAAACTACATTCTTCTGCCTCCATTACGAGCTGCTCCAATGAGACGTTCACTTCAGGCCAACACATCAAAGCTTGAAGTGCAACAAGCAGCTAGGCTGGTTAGAGACTAACATGCTCCTGTCTATACACTTAGTTGCATATATTTTCTCTTTAATCGTCAGCTCGACTTCTTTATATCTTTAAGTCAATTTCCTCTCGCAATCCTCCTTTTGACGAAATTCTGGTCTTGTAAGTCATCTTGTTCAGGTTTGATAATCAACGTATCCTTAACATCAACCTGAAACAAAAATGAAAGGGAACTAGCATGTTCATGCAAAAATCATCAGCCTTATTTGCCTGAATCATGAGTAACACTGCCAGATCCCTTGAACAAATTTTCATGGTGAAATGGATCAGCCAAATTGCATGAGCCGTATCACACATAGACACTCGGTTGAACTCACTCCTACTTAAGGCACAAAACAGTATGTGGACGGCTCTGCTATTTAGGGAAAGCAATCTCTCATCATCACTAGTCCACTCTTCCTTTGTCTTAGGAACCTTTTGATCATTTACCACTTTGGTGGGAACAAAAGGTCCTTCATTGACAATATCCCACAACTTAATGTTTTCGGCTTGAAGGAAGAATTTCATCCTAGTTTTCCAATATAGGTACTCATTCCCATCAAAGAAAGGAGGTCTACCAATGTTTTGACCCTCTAGGTTGGACATACTACCCAATTGTGCCATGATGGATGTTTGCTCACTTTTCGTTAGAAAATGATGCTAGGGTGAGACCTAGGCTCTGATACCACTTGTAAGCCCTAATGGCACCCAAGAGGGGGGGTGAATTGGGTGTTTCTAAAATTTTCGACCAACTAAAATGAAGGAT
>JAOQMM010000001.1:4722933-4740904 GCA_027563515.1 Erythroxylum platyclados
TCAAACCTAAAAAGGGTAAGCGTATCAAGAGAAAATGAGCAAAGCAAGACCACCCCGCTGTCGTATCGAATCAAAGGACTATCTGCTCTATCTCAAGGCCACTGGATCTCACATTTGCTTCTTCTTTGAACTTGATGAAAAACATGGATGACCAGTAATCTTTTGCCAAGTTCTTCATGGACAAAAAGAAAAATGGTATACATCTTAATTTCTGTAAACAACCTAGTAAAACTAATTAATACAAAACAAATTTTAAAGTAAAACCAGTATGTTTTAGCAAAACTCCACCAATTGCTGTAAAGAACCTAGTTAAACTGCATGAATCCAAGGAGAAATACGCACCATTTTCATTAGCTGCAGCACCTCATTTATTGAATTGTGGAAGAGATCAGGATGTGCCAAATTGGTGGTAGTCAATATTGCCTGTCGAGTTCGGTGTGATATGTTTACCTCCATTGTTGCACCTGTATAGATAACAATGAACAGATCGCCTCATTCATTCAAGGATTTTTCAAGTAAAAAGATAGACCTGTGCCATCCTTATGAATTGCTTGATATTAACTAATGAATGGACCAAGACACCTTTGAAATACTCTTTACTTTTCCTTCTAACTTAAAGGTTATGCCTTCGTTACTCCTTTATCAGTTCTGTGTCTTTCTGGTCTAGTGTTTCAGTGTATTCTGAAACAAAAAGTCAGAAATATCATAATATTTCAATAAACCCTAACCGAACTCATCCAAAATTTGTCCTTCCCCGTTTCCGGAACAAAACCTTTTCCTTCCCTATTTCTGAAAATATTAAGCATTATACTATAACTCCAAATTTAAATACATAAAAGCAGTGTTCTAAAATTATATTACTTTAAAATACACAATGAAACAACTGAGTTTTTCTGGATTGTTGATTGTATCAAAAAGGGTCCAAGACCTTTGGCAATAGTCTACTAAAGATTCCACCTAAAATTTTCAGGCCATGTAATTCTAGGTCCATCTGAACTTGGGTCGGTCTATTACTGCAGTAGCACACTCATAGCATGTCTTAGTCACCAATATATACATGTATGCATCAGACCCTCTATCATCAGACTCCCCTAAGCAACAAACCAAAACATCAACTAAGTTGATTCCTACATGCAAAAAAAAATTATGGAAACAATTATAGGTTCATGATGAACTTTAAGTGATGAAAACCTGATGAGCTATGACTCAACACGCTACAAGCTAACATTATTTCTCAAGATTTAGCAGAAACTTCCGTGCATGCATCCCAACCTGGAATTATATATTTTTCAATAATATGCCGTGCCATGTATATTCGTCTTACAGGGTCATCAGCAGGAATTTTGCCAAGCTCATGCACTTCATTATAGAAATGCATGCTCTCCCCAGCCAAACAACTGCAGTTAAGAAAAAAGTTCTATTGTTTTAACGCAGAAAGTAACTATTTAAAATTTAATATCCAAAAGGTCTTTCATTAGAATAAGTAAGGCCTTCCTCATTATTGATAAAAATGAAATAAGAACCTTGGAAATTACCCTTCTTTGTTCAATTCAGAGATCTGAATAAGCATTTTGTCAAGAATTGTTCATAAAGCAAAGTTCGGAGATAGAAATACCTGTCTGCAAATGCCATGAATGACTGCCGAAATCTTTTGTCTAGAAGAAGCTTATCCAGTGGTTCATTAGGATCGATAACTGGAGTTTGATCTCTTTGCAACAGCAGTCCACTATCTGGTATGCCCAGGGCCTGACCCATTGTTTCAAATTCTAGAGGTTCCCTTTTCCTCAAGCTGATTTGTGAAAACAATGGCTGTGAACTTGATATGGAGAAAAAAACTAGTACAAGAATACTTGCCTGTTAAGGATACCTGAGTAATGTTAGCAATATACATAAGTCAAATGATAACATGAATAAAATTCACCAAAAGTTCACTTTGTTCATGAGAGTAGAGAGTAAGTACATACAGTAAGCAGGAGAAAAAATCTTGAGGCAACTTGAAGCCAGGAGATATCATCGTGAACTTCATTCAGAACATAAGAAGCAATCCATACTCCTGTAAGTTAAAAGGTAAACTAAGGCCAAGAAAAGGGATCGATAATTGCATCCTACCTTTAATTATTGCAGGTAACAAGTTATTTTGAGTAGGTGGTAATATGCCATTTGTTGATTAGCTTTTAAAATATGTACATCTATACATCATACTAATTTGTTTCTTGTGCAGCTGTGACAATGTTGTAGAGGTAAGTATAATGGATATGATAACAACAATTTTTCTCTGACCATGCATTTTACTCAGACATCCACAGAGCATAGAACACAATGTTGGCATGTTTTGCATTAAACTTCTTGTGTCCCATTACACTTGTTTTTTTGAAGTGGTTTCATAGGACTGAATCCTCTGTATTAGCTATAGCTTGATCAAAGAATTCCAAGCTGGTTAAATTCTTTTCTAAAGGAGTATTGATGATTTTGTGGTTCCTGCTGCATGATTGGTTGATAAACTGTTGGGCTTTGCCTTATTCAAAGATGAAAGACATTGATAAGGCTAGACAAAAACCAACTGTAAAGCCCATTAATAAAAGTAAAGATGTACCGATACATGTTGCTGATACAAGAATTCCCTTCCAAAGGTCTTTGACTTCATTGAACCTGAACTCTATGTGCCGAATGGTCCATGTAAATCCAATTAAAAGAGAAATGTACACAGCATGAAGGAACACAGTTGGTATGATCCAATGAGCTCCCATGTGGCATCGATAATTCAGTGGTTTCTTCACATGGATAACTAAAAAATGATAATGTAATCCACAATGTTAGAACAGTAATATGTCAATGCAGCGGGGGTAAGTGCCAAATACAACACATTTTTGCATACATTTGTGAAGCAGCACTTTAATAAGAAAACACAGAAACAAAATAAAATCAATTTCACTGCAGTGAGCTGAATTTAAGAAAATTGAAGAAACTCTCACGTGCAGCACCAGAAATCCACGGCAAGAGAATGAGTGGGAGAAATAGATAAGACCTAATTGGTGCTAAGCGTCTTCTGCAATATCAAAGACCAAATTATTAGAGCACAACTCTGTAACAGTTTTAACAGTATAGGAAGTGCCATGCATAAGCTAACATGCCAATGTCGGCAGCAAAATAAAGAATCACAGGACCCAAAAGAGTTCTCTGCGTGAATTGAGCATTACAGATGACTTCCAGCCACAGTTTGATTTGGCTTGATTGCACACAGCCAGATTTACATCCAATGGAAAGCTAGACCAAGCTTTATACTTAAATTCAAATCCATATGGTGTGTGCATTTCTTACTTGAGGAATATGTTATACAGTTGGAAAGCCTGTGTGATGCGACAGCTCAGCAGCAAACCAAATCCAAGTGGACCTTCCATCCATCCTGAAGGGGAAAAGCACTTCAGAGAAACAATTATGGTCGAAAACAAACAAACTTTAAAAAGAATACTATGCATAACCAAAAGAAAGCAATCTGAAAGGTCATAAAACTATCAGAACCCATAAATGAATGGAGTTCAAGAAATAAAGGAACCAGAGGATGACCGGCCCAAATATAGCAGGACTGCCACCAATGCCTCCTCTTGAATTTCAGAAAATTGACGGACATCTGCAGGAGAGAAATTTAAGTAAAATAGAAGCTCTACAAGTGGCTATGCATCCTAAAATGACTACAAAGTAAATGCAGGTGAATGAGGTTAATGGGAACAAAGTAAGTTGGACGCGGAAGTGGGAAGGATACCACAATTGACAACAAAAGATTCAAGCTTCCAAAAACTTGTATGACTGGAATCCAGAAGCCACTTCCATTAGTGCGAGAAATCTTGTGAACCAAGAACGGAAAACTTGACCGCCACAAAAGCCTGAAAACGAAAGAAACAAGGTAATCAGCTAAGGTCAAATAATCTGATTAAGAAACTAAGCAAACCCTTCATTTCCAATTCAAACAATACTGGAACTTCGTTAAGAAAAAGCATACAAAGGGCAACCATCAAACGGATACACGACCCCAAAAAACCAAAAAAGATACCGTTTTTATCAAGGATTATACAACCCAATTGATTATCGTAATCGCTCAAACATAGTAGAATCATAAACACATGACAGTTACAGCTGAAAACGAGGGAAAGGACATAAGAGAACGTACAGAATCATGGACATAATTGCTATGGTGATAGCAGAGTAATCGGTGGGACAGCCTCCATGTACGGCACAACTTGTCATGTTCTTGCATTTGATACTAAATCAGAAAGCTTACAGACAAGAACACATCAGAGTTCTGACCTTTTAATCTATCAAGGCTTCAAAGCAAGCCAAGCCAAGCCCTTTTGCTGTTGCTTTTCGTTAGAAGTGATCTTGTTTTATGAGTCAGATTTGACTAAAACAGAACGTGTTAAACCGTCTGCTGTCTTAATTTGACAAAGTTTTGATTGTTTTTCTTCCGTCTTAGTCTTACATAAATAATGTACATCCACGTGGATTTTAAACCATGCCCTTTTTAAAGTTGAATTTGGATGTGATTTGAACACCAAAGCACAGTAGTGAACAGCCCCTTAAATTAAATTCATTCAATCCTAGATTCTTATGGTAGAAACTAGAAAGTTTAAACCAATTGGAAACAAAGAAGGGCTAATCTTGCAAGGGAAGAGATTTGTTATGTTATTTACCTAATTCTAATTCTGCGTCAGCAAATCTCATCTGTTCACTTCTATCAATTAACAAATGAGATCTATTAGCACAAAATTGTAATTGAGTAAATGACACAATAAATCTTATTCCATCCTAAAAAGTGTTTTAGTGGAAGAACACAGAGCTCCAATATACTTCGTTTATTTCTTATCTTCTCCTAATATTAAAGAAAAAAAGATAAAGCGGCTTGGCATTACTTGATCCCTCTTTT
The DNA here is from genome assembly GCA_027563515.1 of Erythroxylum platyclados. Taxonomy (NCBI): domain Eukaryota; kingdom Viridiplantae; phylum Streptophyta; class Magnoliopsida; order Malpighiales; family Erythroxylaceae; genus Erythroxylum; species Erythroxylum platyclados. The sequence goes on from JAOQMM010000001.1 coordinate 4,727,852, forward strand.
TGATTTGTTGCCTTTTTTGCATTATTAATTTGCAAAAAAATGCGATATGTTAAACATACTGACCTTACCAGCTAGTATGCTCTTCTTTGGACATGAGTTTTGAAAGATTAAACTTGGAGAGAGCGAGTAAAAACAATAATGCCACTCTTCAGATAATCAAAGTAATAAAGGAGTACCTCTGTTTTTTAAGACGTTGATTATATAAGAATTGGAAATTTAAAAAAAAAAAAGGAAAAACTTGAAGACATTCAACGGACCCCATCAAGTGGAATTGATATGAAAGCAGTACTTGTTGGTTAAAGAGAAAAACCCTTCCAATAACATCAAAATCTATGCAGATAATGGGAGCCAGTAGCTAAGTCGTTTCCTCTGCATAGACAACTTCTTTTGCATCCATTTCACCACTGTTAACAGCAACAACAATAATAATGTGATGAATACCTAGGTTAAAACAAGTAGAAGCTTAATGACTGTAACCATGTACCTTGAGAGCCTTAATGAAACTTTTGATCCTGAAAGTGGAGCGTTTCTTATTCTTTGGTTCTGATCTAGTGGAACTACATGAATGACCACGAAGTTTCTTTCTTCTCCTCTCTTCAAATATGGCACTGAAGGATTCATCAGAAGAAGGGTCACTTTCTTTCCACTCCCCAAACTTTGGTATTGGTCGCATGCGACTATTTCTGGACTTTTTCTGCATAGGGAAACAGCTAAGTCACATTTGCAGAAACAATTCAAATGGAACATGTCCTCCAAGGAATTAGCATGCTAAAACAATTTGTAGCATCTGAAATCTTCAAAACGTGCCTATTATTATTCCAAGAGGAAAACAAAAAAACAAAAAGCCATTAGCTTGATGAACTATCCTAAAATTTGTCGACGAACTTGATGTAACTAATTTTTTTAGTGAACTTTGGAAACGGTAAATCTACTAACTTTCTTCAATGTTCAGAAGTTTCCTTTCGACATAGATTTAATTTGAGGGAATAGAAGCAATCCATTTTGCAATGAGTTAACGAATATTGAAAGGTATACACCTAAGGAATCAAGGCCAAGACTCAAATGACTCCAAACCATGAAAATTGTCAACCATTCTGAATAAGATGAACTGTGCAGTGTAAAGCTAAGCACATTCACTTCTTGTGACCCTCACATTTCACATAAAACGAAAAGGAAAGCAACCCAACACAGAAAAGGAGTAGCACTGCCTCCAGGAAGGTTCTAACCAATTCTGCTACTGGAAATTCTAAATCTTTATGTTTCCTTACGTAAGAGATTTTCACGTTCTCTTAGGCACCCAAAATCACTATATTTTTAATTCCATTGTAGGCAATTCAAAAACAAAAGAAAAATTCCATGATCAATATGTAAAAGCACCTAACGGAGAAATTAAACCTTGATTACAATCAATCTTGTACCTTGGACAGCATTGATAACTTCACTGCTGCCATAGTTGAGAACTCTGAAGAAGGTAGTGGCTATGACTTTCAAAGAAGACCAAGGAAAGACAAAGGAAAAAGAAGTATGTGCGTTGAAGTTGAAAATCTATTGATGGGTTTTTAAGAGGTTAAAGGATTTGAGATTTGATCCTGATAGGAAGCTTACCTCGAATCCTACGTGACTGTCCTACATCAGGTTCTATTGTTCATTCTTAGTGGACATGTTCTTTGCCTTGTAGCAAAACATTCCAAGACGAATAAAATATATAAATTCTATCAGGTTCATAAGCTTTGGAAGCGGTACCTTTTGAGATGAAATTATTGTATTTTCTTTTGTGCCAATTAGTTTCAGTTTTAGGTGTCAATCTTGAGGCTAATGTAACTTTTCAAAAGCATATTCCTTATAACAATCTTGTATATTGAAAATAATGCATGAATTAATAATACCGCTTTTGATTTCTCGAATTAAAGAAGCATATATATATATATATATTTAAGTTAAACAAAATTAGAGGTAGGTAAGTGTCAAGAAAAACAAGAACGAATCCAGCTTACACAATAAGTAGGAAACTAAATTACGGGCAGACAAGTAATGTAAAACGCAGCAGAAAGAGACCTAGGAGAGAAATCAGATGCTCCAGTTTAAATGCACGCGACAGAGCTGATCTTCCCAGCCACCAGCCACCATCTTAGCAATCAAAATTTCTCTAATCCAATATTATGACAAAGGGTTGAAGCATCCATTTTGTGATTCTTAAAAAATCTTAAGTTTTTTGCCTTTCAAATGCTATAAATAAAGCAGCTTAATTTTATTTTGAATAAACTTGATAACAATTCATTTTCCTAAATTTTTATTTTTCTGTTGTAATATTATTTTAGTTTATATAAGCAACATACGTTATCTAATCATCTTAGTTTAAATTAAATCATACACAACTTGATCATGTAATTTAGATTGTATCAAAATCAAATTGATTCATCTTATCTTCAACCATGTATAGATACAGTAGAAGTTGTGATTGATGCATATTTGACTATATTTTTACACTCATATTTGATTTATTTTGTTTGATATTCTATACTTTTGTTGTATATTTGTTACTTAATTTGCTCCAAGTGTGTTTATAAGTTATAATTATCTTCACAGACTTCAGAGAAAAATTTAGACAAAAACATGACATAAAGCAAAGATTTGACACATAGAAGGGATGCATGGTCGTGCATTGGCCCTTGCACTTCTCCTAGGCCATGCAGTTAGCGATTTTTAGAGAATTTGGTAATGTACCGTTTAAGATTAGCTTGTATTTATATTGAGAGAATGAAAAGATTTGTTAATGTTAGTAAACTGATTATTCTTAAGTTCAATGATTTTGATATTTATGTTGATTCCTTTAAAGGTAAGCAAACAAACAAGCCCATTAAAGGTTCTATTAGAAATAGAGAGATTCTTGAGATTATACACAATTTATATATGTAGACCATTTTTCACCCTTTATTTTGATGAAAAATATTTATCTTATTTGTATATGACCATTCAATTTTTATATATCTTAATATTTTGTATAATAAGTCAAAGGTATTAGAAACCTTTAAGGTTTTTAAAGTAGAAGTAGGGAAGCAAAAGGACAAGGTAAATAAGATTGTAAGATCTGATGGGAGTGAAGAATTGGGATAACCAATCCTAAAGTGCTCAACCTTTTGGAATTTTTCAATTCAGTACCTAAACTTTTAACTTTTTTAGTTGAGTAACCAAACTTTTAAAACCTTAGCAATTTGGTTCAAAATGTTACTTTATGATGATGTGGCTAATGGATAGATATATGCGTGACATTTAGTAGACATTTCATATTATCAAATTGAATTGAATTGTTAAGGTTTTAAAAGGTTAGCAACTTAATTGAAAAATTTAAAAGCTTGGACACTAAATTGAAAATATCTTAAAAGGTTAGACATTTTTTAGTATGTTTTCTCATGGAGAATATTATAGTAGGCAAATAGAGATGGGATAATAAAAAGACATAGTATATAATGTCAAGTGCACTATAATAAGAAGTATGATGGAAAGAAGAAATTGTAACCTTATGGATATGGATTGGTGATTCTAGTCTCCTATTAATTTTATAAATTAGGGCTTTAAAAATTAAAGTGCATATCTCAATGATTATAAAACTAGACCAAACAGGTCGATTGAACCGAAATAAATATGAACTGGCCTAATTTCCGGTCGGGTTAGTATTTATTAACCTCTCTAAGCAAAAACCGGCCGGTTTTAACCCCGCCCCTTGATTTTCTTTAAAAACCCACTAATAGCTAAGCCAACAAGAGAATGTGGGACCCACCTCAAATAACAAATTTCTTCCTCCTCTCTCCATCATCAGATGTGCATTGAATCTGTCTCAAAGTTTTGACATTCTATTATAGCATAGGAATTCCATGAATATTTTTTTGTTTTTAAGTCTTTCACATAATTTAATTAATAAATTATAAATTATAAATTTTATATTATTTATTATCTCTTCATATTTTAATTAAAATTTTGTTTTAAATTATTATTTTACAAATGAATTACTATATTTATCCTTAAAAATACTAAATTTATTTAATCGCATTAATAAATTATATTTTTCAAAATTTAATTTCTTTATTTATCTTCTTATATTTAATTGAAAATTTTAAATTATTATTGTTAAAAATTAATTATCATTTTTATCATGAATTTTCTTAATTAATTAAATTATTAATTAATTTGCTTAAAATAATAATGTAAGAATGTATTAAAAATAATATTTAAACTATAAAAAGTATATTTAAAAGACATTAAAAAAGAAGTTAGAATAAAGTTAAAGTAATTCCTGTTGGCTTTCTTTAAACATATTTCAACTTTAAGAGTCTTTAAACAAATGCTAATATAGAAATACAGTTTTTATTTTTATTATTATTATAAATTTATGTTAGATTTAATCTAAGTTTAAATCATTACTTCATTATTTATTATATATTATGGAGAAGTATTAAGCAAATTATAATTGCCTCATTCGCTAGAGAAGTAGAGTTATAAGTTACCATGATGTTATAGTCCAGGTGCTATGATTAAGGAATTTCATCACAAATTTGGGAGTTCGGATAGTATTGAATGACCAATGAAGATTTATTATGATAATTTAAGTACAATATTCTTTAAAAAATAAAAATGAAAGTCAAAGCAAGCATCTTGATATAAAGTATTTAGTTGTTAGACTAGTAAAGTAAAGACAATCATTATTGAGCATATTAGCTCTAAACTGATGATATCTGAAATTATAATTAAAGGTTTGATATATTCATATAATAATCATGTACAAATATAATTTTAGTCAATTTAGATTTCACGTTTAAACTTCTAACTTTATTATAATATAAATGGTAAAAGTTTATATATATAATTTAAGGGGTAGATTTACATGGGACAATGGTAATAAGAATGAGAATGAATATAGTACGGAATGATAATGGATATAATTATTATAATTATGATAGTTAGTTAGGACAAATGACTGATTACCATTACTATTGATAGTAGTAGGTTTGTTGAAAATCTTAAAAAATAAAACTTTGTTAAAATTTTCTTTTATATCAAATTTTAACATATTCTAATTAATTATGTTTAATGTTAATATATTCTAATTACTTATGTTGTTTTGTTAAAAAAAGGAATAAAAATAAAAATTTGTTAAATTTTTTACATCAAATTTTAATATATTCTAATTAATTTTTTTAATTTTAATATATTCTAATAATGATATTTAATTAATTATATTGTTTTGTTAAAAAAGGAAAAAATAAAAATTTGTTAAATTTTTATGTCAAATTTTAATATGTTCTAATTAATTATATTTAATTTAATATATTCTAATTAATTATATTTAACTAATCATATTGTTTTGCTAAGAAAAAAATAATTTTTAAAAATTTTTATTTATTAATTTTAATTTTAATATATTCTAATTAATTATATTTAATTAATAATATTATTTTACTAAAAAAGGAAAAATAATTGTCATTGGCATGCCAGAACACTCTTGTCACAAGGCGTGATAGGGGTCATGCCTATGAGAGTCTCATGGGCATGATAGTGATCTGTGACACTTATGTATTACTTAGAAATGGTTTTCATTCCTCTCATATTTGGGGGTATAAAGTAATTCTCAAAATTTAGATATCAAAATACTGTTTATATAATGATAATATATAACTAACCGATTGTTTTCATTCCTTATTTATTAACATTTTCCCAAACCCATTAACCGAGCACTTTTTTATTGTTTTTCATCTCATTTGATAGATATTAAATAGAACAAGACTTGTATTTTCATTCACAAACTCAAAGTTTTCTATCTTTTATTCATTAATATTTAACGCATGGAACGAGGTACTTATACTTCTAAAGTGTAATCGTTATCATTCATAAGTTTGAATTAAGAAAATTTCAATACTTCGACATTTATTTTCAAGTTATTATGTGATAAAAGGTACGTAGAGAGTGTTAGTCATAACTTATCCTTCAAATGTGGCTGACATATATACATTTAAAGTTTAAAACAATTAGAGAGTTATTATATGATAATGACTAATTATGTTTCAATTTAAATTTAAATTAAACCATATCTTTGATGGTAAGAGATAATAAAGGCTAAAAGTATATTTTAACGTCTAAAATTTGCGCCAAAATTTAAGGATAACTTATATGGATCGTCTGAAACCGATCGAATTCGGGTTCGACGATATGATCTAAGCCCCATCGAATTTTAAGCTGAGCTCCGACTACCTATAAAGAGCTTTGAATGCAACCTAACTCGCTGCGAATCCTAACTTATATAACCATGTTTTGATTCAGATGACCACTTTCATAAGTCTTTTTTTCACTGATCTGTTTCTCTCAATCTTTGTGATGGGTATCCTTGAAGTGAGATGGGGTGGAGTGAGCATTGAAGAATGGTGGAGAAATGAACAAATGGTGAGGACCCGCGTAATTATTTGACTCATTACCTGAGAAGAATGAAGTAACTTGAAATGCTATGATCTTCAGTTATGATCTTCAGTTATGATCTTCATGGACATGATTGGAAAAACGCTATTGTACTTTTGCATAAAGTTGTTTGAGTTTGATATGAACGTAAATGTTTATAAAATCAAGACCCTAAACCTTCGAAACAGGAGGGTGGAAGATGGGAGGAAATCATTCGATAACGATTTTTTTGGGAGGGATGACGGGCGTCGTCGGATATGCTTAGGAAATATGGCAAAACTGTAGCGCCTGACTGTGGCCACATCAGCGGCTTTCCATGAATCCTATTCTTTCTTCCATTTTCTCACAATTGTTCCTAGTTTTGAGATCAGTTTGAAAAGGAATTTGAGATCTCACTCCTGTTCATTTTACCGAGGAGAGTAAGGGTAAGTGAGATTTATGGGTCCTTATTAGTTCGCCATTTTCCCTTGTTTCGGACCTCCGTGAGATGAAAAAGGTAACAAGATTGAACGAGCAAATTAAAATGTGGAAGAACTTGATCCAGGAAGACTGAAAACCCGTAAACCTGAAGGCCACCAAAAAGAACACTGACCACTCGAAGCCTTGAACTGTTGTTATGCAGGCTCGAAGGGATTTACTTTTCCAAATGTCCATCACTATTTGGTAGTCTTGTACGACATGAACGATAAACGTACCTGTTAGGTAATGCCCCATTAACTGGGCCAAAAGCTTAGGCCGAAGCATATTCTAAGGACAATATGCTGATTGCATTATCCAGCAGCAGGAAGAAATAGTACCAAAAACAATCTCAAAGATGTCTTAAAGCTATAAGAATAAGCAGGTAAAGATCCAACTCCGAGGCATCATAGAAGAGCATTAAGCAAGACTTATATTCTATCCTTTTAATTAAACTATCAAAAAGCAACCTTCCACTTAATAGAAGTTGCATGGAGTTCATCCTCCTAATTTGATAGTCACCCATCTTCCTCACTGCTTCTCTTTTAACAAAAACAATGTTAGTGGGCATTTCCTTTTAGACGCATTAAGTTCTTGTTTTTCTACTAATATCCTTTCCCTGCCCCACTCTCAAAAGGTGTACTTTTAAGTAAACGAACCATAAGCAGTTCACTGATGACATGTTGGACGTATTAGGAAGGAAGGATATGTAGATCAGGATGAACTTGGCTTCCTGAATGAGATACGTTCTATTGTAAGCTTTTGCTGGGCACAGAACTTGAGCAATCAATCATTGGTGCGAAAACCCAAAAAAGGGGTTTCTTCAAAATGGTGTTTATGGCTATGCTTCCTTGTTATCGCAGATGGCAGTCTGGCTTTTTCAAGTTCAAGGTGGTCATGATGGCCTCAGTCAGCACATAGGTTAGCCTAATTGAAGTCCATATGGTCGATGATCCTTCTCCCACCAATTCTCTTCGCAAAATATTATAGAAGCCCTGTATGTGTCCTTTTCACCTGCTAATGCTTTTGTGTCATTTAGCTTGTCGTTTGCTTATTGGCCAAATTAGTTAGATAATATTCATTTTAATTTGGAAAGAATCCATTATTAGAAAATCAATAAACAAATGACTACTGAGAAGCAAAGCTTGCATTTGATTTAAGATTGTTTCCAGGTTTAAACCATCATGCTCCAGAATAAAGCATACAGTACAAAACTACTTTGTTCATTTCCATTTGACCTGACAGTATTGTTTGTCACTCACACTTGCGGAATTGTGAGATTGATGCTTTTAGCACTTGACGACTTGCTCCAAGACAAGGTCTGTTGCTGCAGTTCCGTTCCATTATGGATATATCTAAAACTGATGAATAGAACCTTACTTTCCAACTTTCTCAAGTGCGTACAAAGGAATTATCATAATTAAAGGAATTCTTGAGAACCTAAGGTTTCCATATTTCCACTATTAATAGTCAAGAGCACTTTCCATACACCAAAAGTTAATAAACAAGACAAAGAAAGTTTTAAACAAGACAAAGAAAGTTTTAAATTCTTTTCATCAAAATGCCAAGTTAGACCGACTTATATAATCACTTCTCATTGTCCAAGAACCGACCGATGCCTTTAGAACATAAGTTGTCAAGTAAAATAAAAATAAAAAACACTTTGCAAGTTTCGTAATATTTATGAGAAAACACTTTGCAAGTGTCATAATATTAGTGAAAGCCCTGTCATTGAGCTAAGGCTGACTCTAATATATCTATATGAATGCGATGAAGGGTCGGTGGCATGTGGCTGCTTTGCTTTCCGCAATAAGTACCAGGTAGAGCTAGCCAAAAGGGTCAAAAAGTAGGAAAAAAACCATCTATTAAATGCTAACAACTTTGTCCCATTTTTAGCATAGATTGATCCTGTTGCAATTACTGTGAATTGGATTTGGATGTGAACAAAAGATGTCGTTCTAGTTGTTGATGGACCTGTCACCCCTACTTGGGTATTTCCCAAAGAACGTAAGGGAAAGTCGAGAAAAGGCACTACTGCTGTAACATTTCTTGATGAAAAGTATAGTCTTGGAGATGCCCTTTTCTTTATATTGTTCTATCTTTGTTAATCGTGATTCTATCTGCAATTTGATAAAAGTTAACAATATCCCCTTCCCATCTGTTCTTGTTCCTTAGTGTTCTTAAACTGAGCTGAATGATAGGAAAAGCAAAACCGTAAGGGTTCACACTTCACAGGCTTGTACGTGTTGAAAGATCAGAAAGCTACAGGGAACGTTAGCTAACTGGCGCCAATATTCGTTCTTTGCTTTCTATCACTTGGCTCTGTTTTTGTTCAGAGACAACAAATTATCGAACAAATTTTTTTCTTTTTTCGTTTTCTTTTAAAGATCCAGACTCGCCGCTCTTTTTAACAGTTAAGACCCTTTTCTCTTCTCGCTCGCTTTTGCTGCATAGCATCAGACACCGTTTCCTTGTCTTGTCCCTCGAGCTTGATTTGGTGCTTACCATGATGGAGAATGGTTTCTCCTCTCCTCGAAGCGAGACCTTCCCCGCCGGTCTCCGTGTTCTTGTCGTCGATGATGACCCCACATGGTTGAAAATCCTCGAAAAGATGCTCAGAAAGTGCTCTTATGAAGGTTCAACTTCTACTACTGTTTCTGTTTTCTCTTTCATCCCTAAGCTGTTAAAGTTGCTTCCTTCGCTACATACTTGCTTATGAACCGTTTTCATTCCATTGTTTTTTATCCAGCCTAACATGGTCAGGTTGAGTTTTTGTTTGTAATTTGGAGTTTTGTCGTATTGGTTCTTAGGTGGCTCACTGCTTGATAAATAATTGCATTTAGTTTATACTCTATGTCGACTTTTTGGGTTCGAACAAAGGGATGCCTTCACATCTCAGTAATAAGTTCATATGAAGTTTGAAATTTCAATGTTTTCGTCACTAACACTTATTCAACTACACGAAGGAAATGAAACTGTTACAAGCCATGTTGAGTCACGATTACATAAATTATTCTTGCTGTTGCTAAGCAGTTCTGAAGTAACTTTTGGGAAATTTTGAGGAATTGTAAATGGGTTTAGGTCGGTTTTTGTGAAGTTTCAACTTTTGAAGACTTTCGGGTTTTAGTTAAGAAGGCTTGATTTTCTTAGTCTCGGTGAGTCTTGGCCGTTTCTTTAAGTTAGTTGTCACCGGTTCTTCGAAGGGAAGAATGGATTGACCAGAGTTTTATTGGACTGTAACGAGTAATTGTGAATGGAGACTAGTCATGGCATCACCTGCCATCAAAAGTTCTCTGTTACAAGAAACTTTACAAATTCAAGATGGGAAAGTGATTATATATCATGTTCTCACGCCCTTATAGATTTTTCCCTTGCTAATCATAGATTGCTTAGCAGATAATGGACGATGCTTGATACGACTTGTTCCTTGTCTCTTTGAAAACTTGTTCAAGTTTCTTCACCAACCAACTGGACTTACATATAGAACCAAGTTTCCCATAGCTAGGACAATTGTGTTTGAATTGCATGCATTTCCATATTGGAATTGCTGTTCTAGTGGCTATTTTTGGTAGCAAATTAACTGAGTTTATTTGGAACTGCAATTCTTTCCCTACCATACGAACTGTATCTTTAGAAAGTAACTATAATTTAATTACTTGAAATTGAATGGATTGAACTTCTAATGCTAACTGACTAGCAAATATCAGAGTTGAAGTTAGCTGTCTTAACTCCAAATTCCTATGCTCAATAACTCAAAGGCAACCTAACTTTTATAAATTGTGGCAATTAGGGTGTTTCCTGTCATATAATTTGGCGGCCTGTGTTGATTTTGGTATGTATAATAGCATCTTTTGTGCGAAAATAAATTAAGGTCTCTATTCCCACCTTTTACAGCATTAAACTTCTGACATTTCTCTTTGGAATATATGAATCTTTTGTTTTCCAGTGACCACTTGTGGTTTAGCAAGAGATGCTCTGAACTTGCTGCGAGAGAGGAAAGATGGTTATGACATCGTAATCAGTGATGTCAACATGCCAGACATGGATGGTTTCAAACTTCTAGAGCATGTTGGACTGGAAATGGATCTTCCTGTCATTAGTTAGTTCCTTACCATTTTCCTTGATAACAGTCTGAATACCTCGCCCACCCCACTTAGAAAAATTAGGATCTTTTTCATTCTGTCTTCCTCTTCTCTCATCAACTTTGCCTCTAATCCCATTGATTTCTGGCACTACAGTGATGTCTGTTGATGGAGAAACAAGCAGGGTGATGAAAGGTGTTCAACATGGAGCATGTGACTATCTTCTCAAGCCTATACGAATGAAAGAACTGCGGAATATATGGCAACATGTGTTCAGAAAGAAGATACTTGAAGTAAGAGATATTGAAAGTTTTGAAGGGATAGAAAGTATTCAAATGAGTAGAAATGGATCTGATATGTCCGATGATGGGCATTTGCTTTGTGGAGAAGATGTGATCTCACAGAGGAAAAGAAAAGATGCTGAAAAGAAGCATGATGACAAAGAATTTGCAGATAATAATTATGCAAAGAAAGCTAGAGTCGTTTGGTCGGTGGACCTTCACCAGAAATTTGTCAGAGCCGTGGATCAAATAGGATTTGACAGTAAGTATCACTTCAGTCTTTCATTTCAACTGGTATCTTGATCATGTCAGGAATAACAATTCTTCATAGTTAATGAAAATTCGTTAAACATGTGTCATTTATATGGCTCCCAGTGATATAGCTCACCAAGCATTTTGTGATGTCTCTTTGACAGAGGTTGGTCCGAAGAAAATACTTGACTTGATGAATGTGCCATGGTTGACGAGAGAAAACGTTGCTAGCCACTTACAGGTAACTGTTAAAAAGATAAGATAAAATAATACGGAATTGTCAGCTCCTTGTGTCATAAATTGACAAACAATTCCTTTGTTCTTAACAAGACTAGTGCTTTCTCTGAAAAGCTTGTCGCCTTTGCAGAAATATCGTCTCTATTTAAGCAGACTGCAGAAGGAGAATGACATAAAATCATCAAGTCGTGGGATAAAACATTCAGAGTCACCTACAGGAGATAGTAGTGGAAGTGTTGGCATTCGGAAAATGATCAGCTTGCAGCCCAATGATATTCCAAATAGCACATATGTGCGTTCTGGACATACCAAAATTGTCCAGACTGTGGATTCTAGAAGCCATGAAATTGATCGAAAGGGAATTGGCTCAATTCCTGTATCAGATAGCAAACAAGCTTCAACCATCAATGTTCGCGATCCTTATAAACCCAGGATTTCACAGATGGGCCATTCTCTAAGGTCTGGAGAACCGGGACTGAATTTTGCAGCTTGTGATCGCATGTTTCCCTCGCCATACTTGTGGTGTGAAATTCCAGAGATTCAGCTGAAACAAGAACATTACCAACCTTGTGTAAATGATGGGTTGAAAGAGCCACATCTACCTGGTCAGCAGCAGCACATGCAAGATGATTATATACAAGCAGCTCTACCAGCTGGTTCTGGGCTTAGTACAAAGGGAAGACCTATGAGTGGCCATGAGAAAATTAAGCCTTCATACGAGTGTAGGAGCAATGTCAACCATGTTAGCTCAACAGGTTTTACATTAAACTGTAGCCCTCTTCAAGTCTCAACATGCGTTGTAAATGATCAGGCTATAAAGTCCATTCCCACCAACACATCAAATGGTAAGAGATCTGATCTCGATCTGAGTTGCATTACAAAGATGGAATCTGGTCCAGAACATATAAACTGGGGGCCATCTGTCAAAAGTTTGGATAATGAGTACAATAAAAAAGTGAACCTTGTTACTTCTTCGGGGAGCAGTCTTGACTCTAACCACTCACAAACCTCTTTCTTTACGCCAAATAACCTCACTGATGAGCCAATTTCCTCACAAGCACCAAGCATAAAGAACCAGGCCTTCAATCTTAGTTGTATTTCAGATTTGGAAGTTCCCCAAAGTTGTGTAGATTGGGGAGGACTTCCTCTTGGAACCACAAGTGATGAGTTGCGAGTCTGTTGGGTTCAAGATGATTGCCGTGCTATGAATCTTGGCCTCCAGAACATTGATTTTTCCGATTACTGTGATCCAGGTCTTGTTGGTGAAGTTCCAATCCATTTGTATGATGCACTGAAGTTTG
>JAOQMM010000001.1:4754448-4766244 GCA_027563515.1 Erythroxylum platyclados
GAAACGTTTAGGCTTAAAGTGGAAGACACATCTATTCGGGCATCATAAGGCAACTGAGGAGTTAAAAAGGGTCAATGGTCAGATTTAAATTAATTATTTGTTCCCAGACAGATTTCCGTTAGAGCAAAAACCAGAAGAGGAAACCACTGGTACTTAAAATTGCTTGTGAATGAATTTAGCCATTGACAAAGTTTTTATTTCTTTCAATAGGCTATATATGGTATGCATGTAGTTGTATTAATAGAGATTGGTTAGAAATGTCAGCACATCTATATGTCTTCTTCATGTTGTGGAAGGTAGGAAAATTTGTCAATCATTTTTGGAGGAGATTATTACTGGTCTTATAGAATTTTATCCTCGACAAACTTGGAGCATTGATAAATTATTGTTGGCTTTTAGATATGAAAACAGAGAATAAAGGCTTAAAGTTGAAAAGAAATAACAAGTTTAAAAGGGAGAAAAGAAGAAACGATATGTCAATAAAGTGTAAGAAAAAGTTCACTTCGTTCATCTAATATCCCTTACATATATAGTGCTTGAGAGAAACAACAAAATCTTAAGAATCAATTTATGTTGTCCAGTAAACCACTACTGCATAACTTAACTTCTTTAGAATAGCAGATTCTCTCTTAAAGACTGGTAACAACCATTTGTCTAGAACACTATAGTGAACTTCAAATTGAATATTGAATAAGTGGTGTTATTAGCAATTGAAACAAGCCATAAAAAATTATTAAAATGCTTTAGTATGACAATTATGTTTATGTTAAACTGTAAAAAGAAAACATGTTACTGAACTTTATTTACTTCAAGCATTGCTAATTTGTAATTCCGCATGATTCATGCTGATCTGATAAACAGTTTTTAGATCATTATCAATACAAATCTGTTTTTTTTAATGTTTTCAATCACTGCAATACTTGAAAACACGTATGTTGATAGTAAAATTGTCATCAATTGTATAAACAAAAGTACAACTTCAAGATTGTTAATATTGTTAAGGGTATAGCATGCGTAAAAAAAAAAGGGGTTATGGTATTGACAACAAATAGAATCAAAGCAGTAGAACACAGGACAACAATAAGTACATTTCTTAAAGCAATAATATGTTCTTAAAGCAAGTATCTAACACCTCTTCCTTGCTTTAAAGACCCCAGACTTCAACTTTCTTGCTTGAAAATTTGAACCTGTTAGTTGAAAGTGGCTTTGTGAATAAATTTTGTCAATCAATCTTCAAACTTGCAATAGACTGAAGTTACTTATATATTACTGCACGTAAGTAGAGCTTGATGTTAATGCCCCTTAAGTTGGTGTTGGGTATTTGAGTTAGGGTTTCATTTAAACTGTTTGTTTGGGTTTTAGTTTTTATGTTCTATAATTCCCTCTTTTTAACTCTGGAAATATTATCTTCTTTTTCTCTCTTACTCTACTTTATGCCATCAACTATTTTGAATTATTTTATGGTTGTTCTCTTACATCATACATTTTTTGAAAAAATTTATGTAAATACATTAGAAAATTTATTTCTTGCAGTCATGGCTCGCTTGAGTTTGCGTAGAAATTCCAAAAACCAAAAAGGATTGTGGTTGTCTTGACTGTATGGCTGCAGATGTGTAATGCTGTTTGTCGGCTATTGAGTTTGTTGGCATCAGAGGCTTCTTTATAGAGTTATAGGCGAAGGGTTAGAAGTTATTTTCTAAATGTTAATGCAAATCGAGATTATGTGAGGCGAATTGTGCATGACAATGATGAGTTATGTATTTCAATGGTTAGGATTAATAGGTAATCATTTTTTAAACTATGTGAAATGTTAGAAAGTATAGGAGGATTAAAGTCAGCAAAAAACATGGTTATTGATAAATAAGTAACAATTTTCTTACATATTTTTGATCATCATGTTAAAAATCGAGTTATTAGGAAAAATTTTAGAAGGTCAGGTGAGACAATTAATCGATGTTTTTATAATGTTTTAAATGTAATGATGCATTTGCAAGATCTTTTGTTTAGAAAGCCTGAGCCCATACCAACAACCTCTTTGGACCATTGGTGGATTTCGTTTAAGGTAGATAATCACCCTATTATTTTTATAAGAAAATATAGTGCATGTTATTAAGGTTCCTCATTATTGTTTATTTCATTTGAATCGTAGAATTGCTTAGGTGCTCTAGATGGGACATATATCAGGGTTGATGTGCCAATTAAAGATAAGCCTATATTTCGAACTTGTAAGAGCGACATTGTAACAAACATGTTAGGTTTGTGCACACCTAATATGCAATTTGTTTATGTTCTTCCTGGTTGGGAATGGTTAGTAGTTGATCGAGTTCGAGTTCTTCGTGATGCAATTACTAGGAGACGTGGATTAAAAGTAACTCATGGTAAGCTTTCCTATATGATATAGGAAGGTTGTTTGAAATTTTGTGTATCAGATAATGTAAATTAAATAACTTATGTAGTGTTTTTTTATATAGGTTGCAATTACTTAGCCCTTCTAACGTCCAAAACTCAAGAGGTACATTGTAAAAAATGACCTAAATAGGGATTGAATCAATGCTGCTCCTATCCAAGCACATTCCTGACCTCCATTTTTGTGAAAACATCGGCTGACCTCCTATTTGTCAAGGACCCAACTCTAGCATCTCATTGAGGTTGCATTCATTGGAAAATTTAAAGATGAACGTGTCTTCCTTTGTTATTATAGTCCTTTCAAGCCCTTTCTTACCCCATTTTTCCATCTCCCACTTTTGTACTTGCGGGTATGAAGGCCTCTTATTCTAGAAGTAACACAGAGTTCCAAATAGCTGCTCCTGCTTCTAGCATTTCTTCTGAAACTCCATCAACCATGACATCTTTGAAATGGGTTAACTTGTGCTTCACCGTTGAGGTTGCTACATTCTACTGCCAAGATGACTTAAAAGGGATGCTAAAACCCTTTCCTTGCTTTCTGACTTCTTTCCATCACCATTGGATGCAAATTTATGGGCCAAACTTTCAACTCCTATGTATTTCCCTAAACTTCGCAGATCAGGAAAATCTTCTTTAGACAACTGCATGGTTCATGTACTCTTCTCAGCTCCAGCACTTTTCATTGTAGATTTCCCATCACCATTGGATGCAGATTTTAGAGTATAGCTTCCAACTCCTTTGTGTTTCCCTGAACTTTGCAGATCTGGAAAATCATCATTAGAGAACTCCACAGTTCCCACACTCTTCTCAGTTCCAACGCTCTTCACTACAGATTTCCCATCACCATTGGATGCATATTTTTGGCCCAAACTTCCAACTTCTCTGTGTCTCCCTGAACTTTGCATATCTGAAAAAACTCCTTAGAAGCTCCATGGTTCCCACACTCCTCTCAGCTTCAGCGCTCTTCATTGCAGAGTTCCCATTAAGGGCAGGCTCGCCCTCCTCCTTCTCCATGTCTCTAGGTACAGGAGCATCTGGGTTTGCTTGGAGCATCTCTAGCTACTGTTAAGAACTTTCCAAGGCTGGAAAGTTATGGGGGGTAGTTAAGTAATTTGGGTAGAGAGTGGTCAGAGGTTAGTTTGTGTAGAGAGAAATAGAAATTTATTAAATAGAATACGATGTTGTCTCTAAGCTATAAACAAATCAAATCAACCATAAACGCAACAAATGATTAGAGCTCTCTCACATCAATAAAGTCACTGTAAACGAAGAAGAACACACTAAGGGCATCTCTCGCATGATTAGGAGTTGATTTCTAGCTTGACATTAGGGTTGTTTGAAAATGTTTGGAAATTCTTCAGCTGAAGATAGCGATCAACGTTTGGAGAAATTGAGAATTAGGATTTATTGAAAATTTTTACTAGGAATTTTAATTGAGAATTTTACTTAATCAAGGTATAATTAAGTTAATTAGGATAATCATAGTTTATTGTAATTAAAATAAGTTAATTAGGTTTTATTATAAACTAAAATTAAAATAATTTAATTTAAATATAATAAATGGGCCCTACCGTGTCAAATGACATTTACATGATAGAGTAAGATTCATGTATTAATTAAAAAATATTAAATTCGTATCATATAAGATATAGAGACTGATTTTTTGTTCACTCAAGATTTATATTTTTTAATTTTTATAAATATTAATTTTTATTTTGAACATATTAAAATTTTAACTTATATTTTAGTAAAAATATTAAATACAAATTTTGTAGCTTTTGCCTTCAATATTACAGAATGTTGAGATTAAATCTTAAAACTTTTAGGAACCAAATTCTGCCAATTATCTAAAAGGTTAACAACTAAGACTTTACCAAAACTATCCTACGACTACGAAGACCATTCATCCACCATAGATTAGTAGTGACACTTGGTAGTAGACGCTCCCACAAAGATTCTGCTACCTTTGGCTGCCAACTTGCGGTGAAGGTACCTGAAACTCTTTACTGTTGTGGTTGTCCCACTCTTTTACCCTCTTTATTATTCAAATTGGCATTCTGTACTCTGTTACTATGGGGGTGTTGTGTTTTTTTTTTTTTCTCTTTATAAAGAAGGGATCGGAAAGTGAGTTCATTTTTGTCTGATGGTTTAGAAGAGATGGGTTTTTGCGATTCTCATGTTTGATATATACGTATTTGTTTACGTGATAATTAGCGAGACTGGACTTGTTAATAATGAACATTTGTGAATCAGTAGTGGCTTCTTTTTGTTGAACTCTTGTAATTTAGACAACCTTATTGGTGATGGTCAAGGATTCTTTTTTGCTAATATGAACTTTTTTCCACGATACATAATGGACACTCCCCGCAAGGTGGATTCATGGATTATTGACTGTAAAAATTGTTTGTCGCAATTTATAGCTTTCAGGTTGGCGATGCTGCTCGCTAAGCCCTCTTCTCTTAATTCAAACTCATATTAGGTTGATGCCTTCTGTCTGGAAAATATTTTGGATTCTATATAAAGAATTTACTTTTGGCATAAATGACATAGTCGAAGAACTTCCAGACCAATTTCAAGATTTTCACTTGATTCTCTATTCCCAGCATGTGATAAGCTTTTACAACTGGAGTCTGAACTAATACTTTTTGGCAGATCGTTCAGCAATGTCTAACTTTTCAGATTACAATTTTGGAACTGTTATTGAATTTTGGTTTAGTTGCCTCGTAGCTTGAGCTGTCTATAAGTTCATACTTGCTTTCTGGATTATAATGTGGTTGTGTACGTCAGTGAAACTGTCAAAATCTCTACAGTTTACTCAGCATAACTATGTCAAAGGAACACATTTAACTAGTTTCAGTGGAACCTATAAGGTTATTCTCATATCTTCACTTTCCTCCACTTTGAATCAGTTGAATTTGTGTTGAGCTCTTTCTGAGGGTTTATGCTTTCTTGTTATTGATTATCCCGTTGTACTTCTTACTTTTTGGTGAATGTCCTTGCCCAATCTTGCCACAGAGTACATGTCATTCAGATGCCTCAAAAAAGGTCATTGAACAAAAGAACTGATATGCTGAGTCGAAAAGCGTTCAAGCTTGATGACTTTTGTTGTTTTAGATACTCCAATCTTTAGTTTAGTTATGTATGCAGGTATGTATTCAATTTTTCAAAATGAGTTGATGCTTAAACTTTAAACTCTTCTTTGAGGTTCAAGCCAAATGCCCATTCGAGAAATGGGGAATGAGAGAGAAGCTTTGTTGTCTCTTTTAGCCTCTATGTTGAATTTAGTTTCAAAGTGAATACTACCTAACATCCTATTTTATTCATTAGTAGCAATTATGGAAGACATTGGAACAATGAGAGGCGACAAACTTATTCTAAGAGGATTGAAGTTCCATGGTTTCCATGGAGTGAAGCCAGAAGAACGAACCCTGGGTCAGAAGTTTGTGATAGATGTAGATGCATGGATGGATCTCAGTGTAGCTGGTAAATCCGACCGCCTGACAGATACTATTAGCTATACTGAAATTTACCGGTGAGTTACAGCTTAGTGCTTCCTTTATCCATGTCAGATTACTTGGTGTTTCCTTTATCAATGCCAGATAATTTAATTCCTTGTTTATTTTCTTACAAGTTTCCAATTTTAGTTGTGCTTTTCATTCTCCAAAATTCTCAAAATCAGCTTCTCTCCTAAGCAATCTCCATTATGTTTCGACTTATAAACATCATCGTGAATTCATAATACATATTTTGATCAGTAAAATGATCAAGTATCTATTATGTCCCTATTTTCTTATTCAGAGGGAGGACTCAAAATCCCGTTTCTTACACCAATCTTGGAACCAAAAGATCCAATCAATTACTGAAACATTGCATGACTCACTGTAGGATATCTCTGCAGTATACAAACTCCTGTACATCATCAAATCGTAATTGGCCATCGAGTGTAATTCGACTCCTGATATCCAAATTTTAGTTCTGCCGTTCATACATTAAACATCTACCTGAGTCATAATTGCTCACATATGCCTGCTAAGTTGAATTTGCATGATCAAGGGTGTTTATTAAATCATGCAAGTATATCTTCTTGCTCTTGTGCAGTTTAGCAAAAGGACCTTCATTTAAGATGGCATTTGGTTGACTGCTTATTTCATTTTTCAGCATAGTCAAAGGAGTTGTTGAAGGAACTCCGCATAACCTTCTCGAATCAGTGGCCGAGCTGATTGCTTCCACAACTTTGACCAAGTACCCCCCAATCTCTGCCATTCGTGTGAAAGTTGGGAAGCCTCATGTTGCTGTTCAAGGGGCCCTGGATTACTTGGGTGTTGAAATTCTCAGATGCAGAAGTGCACCACCTAAGTGAACTTTAATCACAAATGGTCATTTCGGGCACTCTTGGTTTTTGTTGTAATTTGGAACTTGATTGTTTCTATTTTTTGAGATTAATTACCAAAATGTTGATATGTTCTTGTAGCCATTCCTTCGTTTTCTTTTTTCTCGGTGTTTCATGATCTGGTCGTGGAAGTGATTCATACTTGATACATCAGAAGGGAAATAATGTCAGCAAAAAGCATAATAAATAAAGGAGTATTTTCAAATACCATGCTCTATTATTTCAGACAAAAGAAAAATGACAAGATTCCTAAGAAGTTTGGTATAGAAAAGAGTCTACAAGTAGAAAGAAATTTTTGAATGAGGTTATTATGATGGGTCGTGCAGAACTTCCTATTACAAATTCCAAATATTTAAGGATGGCTGACTCATTCTGCCGTATCACTTTGTTCATGAATGGTAGGCTGTTTTGCTTTTGCAGTTCCATACTGGAGTAGTCTCAACAGGCTTAGTGGCACAAGCCTTGTTTCCCACTAAGTGAGCTTGCAGAACCTGCCGCTAGTTCTTGAAGTTTAAGATGTCATGTCTAGAAATCCTTTAAACATCAATTCTAGATGTGACAAGTGTTATTGATCTCTCAAGTGTATATGCTGCTAGGAATTTTAACAACTTGAGGTTTAATGACCTGATGCGAAGGCGTCAGTCAACTCATCAGATGACTAAATTCTACCGACTTTTGTAGCTGAACTTTTTCCAACCTAAGACATTCGTGACCTCAGCATTTAAGCTCTGCTCAAATCCTTTATACTATCCTGTATTAGATGTTATGATCTAGGGATCTCAGAGCTCAACAAGAGCTCAAATAGGGATTCCATTTCCCTATTGGTAGCAACCATAGGAGTTGGATAAGTTCAGCTCTTACAAAGTACTGTTTATTTTCATTCTATGCACTTGGTTTTGACTTTTTGGTGGTGTAAGAATTAAGAATTCTCTCTTTTATCAAATTTATTCAACCAACGCATAGATCCATGACTTGTTTGTATTCAAAATTGTGTACGCAAGCAAGCTCACAAAGTAATGAATTATTCCTTACAAACCACTAAAAGAAGAAAATCAACCGTGCTTGGAACGAGATTGGAAAAGCTGAATACATACTCTAGCTCCTCATTTTGGTTCATTGATAGTGAAATAGCTTTGGTGGAGGCAAAATAAAATGGTTTCCCATGGGGCGTTGACCACTATTGTGGTGGAGAAACAAAGTGTCCTTCGATGACAAGGCACAATCTTCCTGGATTCCATCATAATCCCACCTTGAGGATGAAAATTAAAGTGGAATATGTCGACCTCATAACGCTTCTACCCCCCCACTGGTAATATGTAATCATAGCTTCCATTTTTAAGTCAAAAATCTACCTCGGCATTCTATTCTTCAACAGCACTCTTACCTTTTTTTTTTTAATTTGCATTTGAATTCGTACCATATCAACCACGAAAACTAAAGCTTGGCCTAGACGGTACTGGCAATCATTTTCTTCTTCTTTCTCTACTTTTTTTTTTAATGTTTTTTGATCGTCAACTTCGGCACGCTGATTAAGAGTCCTGCAAAGCGGTTCCAAACCTCACTATGTTGACATCATTTAACCCGAACTACCGTGTCAGGAAAGTATTTGGGATCATTTCAGCTCAGGATTTTCAGTTGGTAGCTTTCGCCTTATCTACGGTACATGATTCCGTAGTTTACCATTTATGTTTAGAGTTTGACAAGAGAACCTTTTTCAATCTTAAGTAGTCAAAATATTAGTATAATGTAAGTTGAAAAAACTATTATTTATATCTTAAAAGAAATATATTAGATCGCTTAAATCAAGTTCTTAGTAGCCACTCATAAGTAGTATATTAGCCTTCTCAAAGAGAACGTTTTTTAATCTCCTATACAGCAAGATAAATTACAGAAATCAGTAGCAGCTTGTATGCTTGATATCTGAAAATTATTTTTCACTCAACATAAAAGTTAGTCGTGTGAATTCTTTTATTAATTCAGACCTTACACTCTCCTCTGTATGATATTTAATCATGAAAGTAATATTGGAAGTAAATTTAGTCAAACACCTATCGAGATTTTCTTTTTGTTTTTAAAGATAAAAGAATTTATTCATTAAGCCGTAAAAAGCATCAATATTTCTTTACAAAGTTGGATTAAGCAAGAATAAAAAACAAGGCTTTTGAAACATTTCTATGAAAAAACTTGATCTCTTAGATTCCATTGTCTTCTATAGATAGAGCTCAATTGTTCTTGAATGTGATGAGCTACTAATGTTTCTTGTATCAAACAATGTAACTTATGAGCTAAGACATGGTTATCTTTGCTGATCTTGTTGAAAACTCTCTAGTTTCTTTCTCTCCAAATGAAGTAAACTGTATTGTTGAAGATGAGGCTTAAGTAGAATTTATCTTTCCCTACTAATCAGAATTTATGATCAGCCTAATCCAATATTTCGTTCTAGTTTGATTCATGAAAGTAGAGGTTAAGAGTATGCTAGATAATGGCCCAAATGGAGCTTGTGGTTATAACCACACTTAAGGTAAAGGTGGTTAATGCTTTCAAGCTCACTACAATATAGTTCACATAATCTGTCTTCAAATCCCACAATTATGTCTTTAGTTTTCAACCTCTTCATAGCTACAAGCCAAATAGTGAAAGAAGATTTTGGTCTTAGGGACCCTTTCCAAACAATATTGTACCAAGGAATAAGTGGGTGAGAGAGCTTGAGAGCTTTGATGTATGTAGAGTTTAAAAAAGTCTCCATTCCGACTTAGTGATCATAAAGTTGTACCTGGATTAGATGAGTTGGGCATATAGCTGGGATAATAGTTCTGTAGTCTCTTAACGGCCTTGCTTTGAAAATGCTAAGAGTTATTCATAATTACTTTGTTGACTCTTGCCTGAGAAGGGATTCTAGTGTAAAGAGAATAGATATCCTCTCTAAGATATAAAAGGTTGAGAGAAGTCCAATTGTCATACCAAAACCATGTTCCTTCTCATTCCCTATATGAATTTTGATATGTTGATAGACAATGTACTTGTTCCTCAAAATCTGAATAAAGGGCTAGGAGAATTCATTCCTCTCAGCTATTTGCCATAAGCTGGTTTTCTTGAGATAGAACTCATTAATCCACCTACTCCATGTGATTCTCTGTCATTGAATAGTCTCCAAGTTCTTTTGGCTACCTGCATGGATTAAAAAGTATGAATAGAATTGAGACTAAGTACCCTTTCTTGTTTTCTCTAACAAAGATGCTCTCACTTGACTTTGGCACCTTTAGGTTTGTCAATCTTGCCTAACTAGAGGAAATTTCTGATACAATTTTCAATCTCCTTAATAATCATCTTAGAGAGTAGAAGATGAGAACTCCAATTAGTGTGAAGACTATTCAACATAGGGATTATAAATTGAACTATACTAGCTTGAGACAATGATTATTCTGCCAACCATTAATGATTTTCTCGTATTTCTCTATAATCTTCAAGCAATCCCGATATTTAAACTTTTTAGCTGAGATGGGAACCTCTAATTGAGTAAGATGTTGAGATTAAAGACCTACTAAAGTCTCTCAGTATTGGATAAGTCTGAAGAGAAGAAAATTCTACTCTTGCCTTAATTGACTTTAAGACTTGAAATCCTACAAAAGCTCATGAGATATTGATGTAATATATAAATGGATTCTTGGTGAGAGCCACAGAAATCATCTACAAAACAGATATTAGAGAGAGAAAATTGCTCGCGTTTGTGATGAAATTTGAAATTAGATCTTCTGGATATGTTATAACAAATAATTTTATTCAAGACCTCTATAGCAATAACGAAAAGATATAGAGAAATGGGGTCTCCTTGTCTTAAGCCATTTGACCTTTTGAATTGCTTAATGGGAGCTCCATTAATAAGAATATTGTATCAAGTTGTGGAAATGCAGGCATGAATCCATTTAATGAATTGGTTTAGGAATCCGAACCATTCCAAACATATAGAAATGAAGTTCCATTGAAGTCTATCAAAAGCTTTTGAGAGATCAATTTTTATGAAACATCTTTTGATATGTCTTTCAGAGCTGTATTCTCTCATCAATTCTTGCACCAATATAATATTATCAGAGTATTTCTACCAGAAATGAAAGCTCCTAGAGATTCGTGAACGAACATGTTCAAACTCTCCTTGATTATGTTTACGAGAAGTTTTGAAATCACCTTATAAATGGTGTTGCAAAAGGAGTTAGGTCGAAAATCATTGAGACTATTTGTATGGGCAATCGTAGGAATCAAGCATATGTGAGCAGCATTGTTTTCCCTTAATAAGTTTCCAAAATTAAAAAAAAATATATGATAGTTTCCATAACTAAATTGCCTGTAGTTTGCTATGTTTATTGAAAAATGTATGCTTTAAATCCATCGGGGCCTGGTGCTTTAGTAGGATTCAGATTGAAAAGAATAGATTTAATCTCTTATGAGATAAATGGTTGTTGAAGCTTCAGTAATGTATCCTACAGTAAGGCAGAGGGAGCACCTAAAAGATTTACCAACTCCTACAGATCTGATGGGCCTGATGCAAATGTATCACCTAGTAAGGAATTAAAGAAGTTGAATATCAAACTATTTATAGAATCTCTATCAGTCATCATTTGGTTATTAAAATCCATTAGACAAGTTATCGGAATGAGATTTCTTCTTGCTAGAATAGAGTTATAAAAGAATTTAGTATTGAAATCTCTTTCTCTCATCTAAGTAATCCTTACCTTCTGCATAAAAATTGAATTATGAACTCAAAGAGCTTCCATGTATTTCCCCAGTTTCATACACTTAGTGTTTTTCAAAGAAAAATTGTTCAGGTTTTTATAGCAATCTTCCTGTGCATTTCTTAACTCTCTTTTGGCTTCCTGCAGCTTGATATTAGAAAGGGTTGATCTACTTTAGAGAAATTCTTCAATCCACCTTCAATTCTTTTGGTTCGTGCCCTAATTTCACTCAACTTCTTCTCTTTTCAATCTATGAAGGCAATTGGGAGCTAA
>JAOQMM010000001.1:4785163-4796484 GCA_027563515.1 Erythroxylum platyclados
TGGCCCGCAACCCGCCCTGCCCAACCTGGGCCGGGCCGGACTGGGCCGGGCCGTGATTGCCATCTCTATGAATAAGGTTTGTCTTTAACTTTTTTTTAAAAAATTCATGCTTCAAGTTATTCCATTATAGAGATCCGATGAAAAATTGTAAATATTATTCCATTGCATCCGTGATTTGATCATGGTTGATTTTTCAATAGTGATACTAAAAACTCCTTTAATTATTAACTTAATTATATTGATTGATTGTTATTGATTTAACAAAGATTTAAAGTTGAGGCAAGAGTTGCATAGTTTTAATTGTCTCGTAGCTTTGTTTTCTTAAAGAAATCGCTGATGTATTTTTGTCTCTTTCTAGAAACTCAAAGACATGTCCCATGGGATTAGGTTTTTGGAATATTCCCAATGGTGATTAGGATTAGTTAATTAATTAGTTGATTGATTAATTAATAATTATATTAAAAATTACATCGAGAAGACGTAATTATTTGTCACATTTGGCTTTGTTCGCTTATGAAAACAATTTATCTCACTTTAGGTACCGAATGAACTTGGCTCCTTGGTGCTAGTCTTTGAACGCTTCTTAACCTATACTTTCCTGGGTCTTTCTTAAAGTATCCATGATAACAAAAGTGCTCAATATGACCAAAGTTACTATAATAATAGCATCTTTCACGGTATATTTTATAAATGTAATTGCCAACATGATCAAAATTTCTACAAGATTTTATAAGTGATGATGGTTTGCTCACATGCTTATCATATAGGTTTTTATATGATGTTCATGGTCTTGTATAAGTATGAGAAGGTGGGTAATAATTCTTTTTATCCTAGTTTGAGCATATGAACTACATATATATGCGTAAAAGGGTCTAAATTGTCTCTTAGGTGCATGAGAGGATGCATTTGATGTTTTTTTTAGGGGGATGCATTTCATTCTAGTTCATTATATAAGGTGATTCTTGTTCATGCTAATGTTTAACTTTAACAAAGTTTGTCTTGACACTAGATGAACTAGACCCTTGAGTGTATCATATCCTATGCCTATTATTATGGGTCTTTTGTTCATAAACAATGTTTTTAGTTTTTCTTTCCCTTTGTTATTGTATTAAGAGGTGCTTTTAAATATGAAACTTCTTTCCTAAGATTTTAATTTTTATGATTTTTATTAGTACTCTTAAACTTATAAAATGATGTTTGTGCTTTGAGTATCTCATTTTTCAATTTCTTATTTTCTTTCATGCATGTATCTGATAGCTTTTAAGTGTCCTTACTTCTTGAAGCTAAACTTTTTCTCTCCTTAGTCATGATTTCTAAGTTCTTAACTAACTCATCATATGATAGCTCATCAAACACTATTCTCAAATTGATCTAAGGATTTTATCTCCTTTTCCTATGCCACAATTATTAAGATCCAATTTGAAAATTATAAAAATTTATTCTTCAATTGTGCACGCAATTAGATCTTAGTTAGTTTGCTAACAAAAGCCTACAATTAATGGAGAAGAAACAATATTTACTTTGAAAAGGCAATAAAAGCTTAATTTAGTTTGTCAGTAAATGAAAACATAAGCTATTTTTTAGCAACATTGAGAAAACTATATTTCAACAAATTGTGATAGTTTGCTAATCATTCCTTTATTAAGATGGCGAGTTATGTGAACTACTAGATAGTGTAGCTCGCAAATGAAAAATTGAATTAGATGTTTAAAAATCTAACAAGAAGATGGATAATATTTAAAAGAAAAAGAGACACAATGTGTAGAAGTATACTACATAAGTAATAACTACCCACATCAATTAAAGAACATAAAATCTAAGGTAGAATTAGTCTTTTGATCATAGATAAACATTTAGCACTCCTAAACCTTGGTTCAAATACACCACCCCTTTCCTAGCCCATCATAAATTATCTATTGTATACACTCAAGCTTATTGTAAAAAAAAATCCCTAGAAATAATGAAAAAAGATATCACAGAAACAAAAACTATAGGGTGTTGTATAAGCAAGATCTAATTAAAATCATCAAAGATATTGAGAGAAGTCTTGAAAATTTCTTATGAAGTGAGGAAGGCATAAGCAATAAGTTCTTTAAAGTTAAATGGAAGGAAGTTAGCCTACCTTAATCCTAAGGAGTTTTAAGGATTAAGTGAATCAGGAGTACTAACGAAGCTTTATTGGCAAAGAGGATTTGGAGTTTATTCAATGATAAGGAGACTTTATAGGTTAAATGGATGCATGAGGTGTACCTAAAGGGAACAAGCTTCTGGTTTATAAAGCCTAGCTTTAACACATCATCAATAATCAAAACTCTCTTAAAACATAGACATACATTGGATTTGGAAATGAAGCATATTATAGGTGATGGTAAACAAACCAACCTATGGTTTGACAACTGGATAGATCATGGCACGGTCCATTTGCACTCATCCTTTCCTATAATTCAACTTTTTTCTCATTAAATATTAGGATAAAAGTGCTAATAAACCAAAATCAATGATTAAGTAACCTGTTGCCTTTACCTAGATACCCCTAAAATGCAACTAGAAATGAAAAGATCATTTGGCTTAGAAATCCCTCTAACACATTAAACTATTCATCTTATCTGTCCATGTTCAATCCACCCATTCAATAGGCTAGTTAGCATAAGCTTATTTTTTTCAATAAATATTTCCCAAAGTTCTCTATATTTATGTGGAAGGCCATTAAGAACAAATTCTTAACCATAGAGTTTTGGTTTGTATTCTTGGAGTTGTTTTGGTTTCCCTTTGCAACCTTCATAGTGTCCTTTCGATCTTGGGATCAAATTATACAAGGTCTTGATAAGGAGATCTCATCAATGCCATACAAAAACATTAACAAACATAAAAACCAAATATAAACAAATATATACACAAAATACTAGTTAACATTATAAATAAAAACTAAATCACTTCACTCTTCGACAATAGTGCCAAAATTCTTGATATTCATCGAGCATGCACAAAAAATAAAAACTAACTCTACAAAATTAAATTTGTAGTAGTGGTATGTAAGGATCGTATCTATAAAGAGTGTGTGCTTAGCTTTTATAATGAACAAAACGGTGCTTAGGATTGGGGGTATTGGTAGAATTTGATTAATAGAATAAAGTAAAACTAAACAATTGAAGGTAAATAAAATCAAATAGTACAAAAGTGATAAAATTAACAAATGAGCTTGAAATCTAGTTCATGGTTTAATCTCAAACTTCACACGAATGAGTACAATCAATCAACGTATTGTTCTCGTACTTCTATTTGAAGTTATTAACTATAGATTAACAACAGGCTTTGTTAACCCTAGTTTTCTTTTAGGTTGTTTCTAATTAAAACAAGCTCTTTAATTAAGTATAGCTATCAAATAGCCTAGAATAAGCTTTCTAGATTTTGTGTGACAACTGCATTATGTAATAGGAAAAAATATTAATCTAGGCAACAACCACATAAGCTTAGGTCATTTAACCTATGCTATGTTATCCCTAATGATGGTCGACCGTTAGTTTACCACAAATGAATCATATGTACAATGATTACGTATTGAAATCTAGATTTAGCAATGAGTTCATACATAAATAATCTATTTGAAGTGTTTAAATCATTCAAACATAAATCCCAAAACACTAATCATATGATAACACGATCAATTCTAAAAGACAATGACAACAAGACTATTAGATTAAAAATTGCCCAAACATGTTCATCGACCTCGATGTCCCTTTTGAATTGGAAGGATGAAGCTTAGCTCCTCATAGCTTTCCAAAGGGTAAGAAATTTGCCCTTTTTCATGTCTCTAAACACTCCATGCCTCCTTTAGCCTCTTAAATGAGTAAAAATTAGGGTTCTGTCACAAAACAAGGTCACCTACATGGGCATGTATGTGGCTATATGTGTGAAAATTGAAAGAATTGTGAACTTAAAGATTCACAGTACATGATTGTGTAGCTCACTTACACAAATGTATAGATTGCATATATGGCTAAAATATTGTTTTTGAGCTCCTACATGCTTCCAGTGAGTTACATAGTTGTGTAAGTTGCAATAAGTTTATTTCTTTCATATTTATCTTATCGTCATCCTAATTCATCTTCTTCTAATTCCGCAAAGGCAAATAAGATTGAACATTAATAGGGCGGCTCCAATGATATGTTTTTAGCTCAATTTGGTTCTTGTTCTTCCAACTTGTACCTAAAACAAAATATGGACCAAAATAAGTATCTTAAGCACAACATAACATTAATCACTAAGCATTAGGGTGTAAATATATAGTAAATTAAGCACTTATCAATTATCTTATGATTTAATACAAATTGTTAGTTATGTGGAATTTTGATCACCCTTGTGATTGAATGAATGGTGGAAACTCTTTATTAGTATGTTTGATTTGTTTAACACTTTTCTATAATTGTTTTCTATTTGAGATGGAATTGATAAAGTGGCTTGATTAATGACAAGAAATTGCTTAAGTGTAAGGGAATTTGATTTATACTAACTATATAGTACATTTAACATTATTTTCATAGTATATTTCCTTTATTTTTATACTATTTTAGAGGATTTAATGCTAAAAATAATAAATATTTGTTTTATGTATTATTTTTACTTCTTTAAAGATAAGAAAGTGAGTTAGTAAAAGAATTGGGCCAATTTGGAGCCAACTTTGGATGAATTAAAGAAGGATGCCAAAACAAGACACCTACATGCTATTATGTAAGGTCCATGTTCCAGGATGGTAGCTTCTACTTCTCATTCTCTAGCCTACACACCCTTATGTTGTTACATGGATAAAGAAACATGGGCCCTATATATCGCTGTATAGGTCCCATGTTGGTGGTATAAGTTTTTAGAATAAGTTATAGAATATGCCAAAGATAATGTGGCTTGCAACATAAACTTGTATAGGAGTCATGTTACTCATTAAAGATTAGGGTTTTCAATTCAAAGAAAAGAGTAAAAGTGAATTGAGAGCTTTTTGGTCAAGTGATAGTTAGAAGCATCAGAAAGTTATTCAAAATTATAAGATCATCTTAGGTTAGGGTAAAACCTAGCAAGAGAATTAAATAGAAAAAATTAATGCATTCTTTGGTTGTCTTAATTAGAAAGAGATTTCAATTTATGCAATCTAACGATAAGAGTTATATGTCTTAAGAAAGAATATAGTTGTAACTT
The DNA here is from genome assembly GCA_027563515.1 of Erythroxylum platyclados. Lineage (NCBI taxonomy): Eukaryota > Viridiplantae > Streptophyta > Magnoliopsida > Malpighiales > Erythroxylaceae > Erythroxylum > Erythroxylum platyclados. Next base: position 4,790,351 of record JAOQMM010000001.1, read on the forward strand.
AGGAATCCTTATTGGTCTAAGGTGCTAAAATTGTTTATTTAGTTATGGTGAAGTCCAATATAGTAAATTCATAGGGAACACCTTTCTTAAATCTAGCTTATTGATAGATGGCTTTATCCTTGATCATTACTTTTCTTTTGGAATTTAGATTTGTTTATTTTAGTTTCTTCTTGAATCAATCATAATCATTGGTCTAGCTAACTAATTTTGTGAATAGTTTGTAATTAACTAAATTTTTCATAGGATTGATTTGTATTCACTAGTGCTAGCTACAACTACACTTTGTGCTTATGGTAAAATACACATTTCAATAAAGGTACTTTATCTTTTGAGTTAGATGAAGAAATAGTAACCTTTAATATTTTTTACAATATGAAATTCCAGAAGACTTTGTGTTTGTTTTCCATATTGATGTTACAGATCTAATTGTGCAAGATATTTTAATAGAATTTTATGAAGGATGATTTGAAATTTATGTTATAGGATAACAAGATAGATAAGGATGCAAGGCTAGAGAATAGTGAATACATTAAAGAAGAAACTATGTCCTTTCATTTGCGACCCAAAATGCTAAGTAGGTTAATTAACTCACCTTTACAATCATCTAATTCTCTTGAAAGAGTTTGGTATTCTATTAAACTTGTCCTAAAGTTGGAGTGAAGGCTTTATCCAAGCAATTGAAGTATATGTACTTAGAAGAAGATTAAACATTATAATAATTATTACATATGATATAACCAATGATTGAGAGGAAAAGCTATTACAGGTATTGAAGGGTAAACAAGATAATAATTGGTTGAGCATTTGTAGACAAAAAATAGATTATTCATGCAAATTCTATAAGAGTCTTATTCCAAATTCAATCTAGCCATGAAAGAGGTCATTATAAAGGAGATTTTGAAGCTATTAGACCAAGGAATCATCTATCCAATATTCGACAGTCAAAACATAAGTTTGGTATATTGTTCCAAAGAAGTCTAGTCTCACCCTTATTCCCAATAAAGAAAATAAACTTACTCCCATGAGAGTTAATAATAGGTGGAGAATGTACATCGACTTTTAAAAGTTAAATGTTGCCATAAGAAAATATTATTTCCCAATTACTTCTATTGATGAAATGATAGAAAGACTAGCTACTAAGTCATTTTTCTACTTCTTTATTAGGTTTTCAATTTATTAAAAAATAATTGTAGCTTAAGAAGACCACAAAAATACAAATTTTACTTATCCATTCAAAACATTTTCTTACCAACAGATGACTTTTGGATTGTGCAATGCCCTAAGTACATTTCCAAAATGTGTAATAAACATTTTCTCTAATTCAATTGAAAATTTCATTAAAATTTTTGTGGATGACTTTGTTTTTATAGATATTCTATCAATTATGTTTAGCCCATTTAGTAAAGTGTTAAAGTACTGCATTGACACAAACTTTATTTTAAGTTGTGAAAATTTTCATTTTATGGTATAATATGGAATAGTTTTGGGTTACATAGTTTCATCTAAGGGTATTAATATTGACAAGGCTAAGGTTAATTTGATTACAAGCTAACCATCCACTACTAGTGCAAAATTCATAATTTTCTTAATCATGTGGGTTTTTATTGGTGGTTTATAAAATATTTCTCAAATTTTCCATAACTATTATCAATGATACAAAAAATGATATCTTATTTGACCTTGTAGAAGATTGTGAAGCAACTTTTAAAAAAATGAAATTGTTTCTCATTTTGGTACCAATTATACACCCACCAAATTAGGATATTCTATTTGAAATCATATGTAATGCAAGTAAATATGTCGTAGGAGCTATATTGGGACAAATAATTGAAATAATATTTATATTATTTACTATGCATCATTGACATTAAATCTACTTAATGCAACTATTTAACCATATATAAGGAGCTTTTTAACTATTGTGTTTGCTTTAGAGAAGTTTAAATATTATTTATTAGGATCTAATGTGACTGTATTTTTTAATCATGCAACCCTTAATTACCTATTGGCAAAGAAGGAATCTAAATTAAGACTCATGCTCCAAATTCTTTTATTACAAAAATTTAACTTTAAAATCATTGATAAAAAAGTATTTGACAATTCTTTGTAGAACATTTGAGCATAATTTTGTGTGAGGAAGAATCATTGTCAATTTTTAGGATTTTTTTGATGAGCAACTTTAGCAAATGCAGGATAAGGAACCTCAGTTTGTTGATATTGTCAACTTCCTAGTTACTGGAGTGCTACCTATGATACGAATAATATATAGAAAGAAATAACTAAAAATAAATCTAAGTACTATATATGGGATGAATCATATCTTTGAAATTTTATTTTTGATCAAATTATTTGTAAATACATTTCTAACGATAAAATTCATTCCATTGTTACTTGCTATCAAAACTATACTTATGGCAAACATTTTAGTCATAAAAGAAATGGTAAAAAAAACTTTAGACAATGGGTTTTATTGGGAAATTCTTTTTAAGGATGCTTACCAATTTTGCAAAAGTTGTAAAAAATGCCATAAGGTTGATAGTTTATCCCATAGAAATGAAATGTTGCAAAATTTGTTATATATTATAAGATTTTTATATTTAGGGAATAAATTTTATAAGATCTTGTCCTAACTCTTTTGGGGAATGCATGCATGAATGTGAATAAGGCATTCTTTCTTTTGCTTTATATATGGACTAACATATCATTAATTTTCCCTTTAAGGCCAGACATAGGCCATGAAACTAATGGAGCATTGTACATCATTAACTTTTATATGGGAATGCATGAAATATTTTATAATGTCATAATATTTGGTGTGGCTATTGTAGGTGAAATAAAACATATTGTTTTTTTAATTAGAAAAAGGCAATAAATAAAGATAAGAGAAATAGAGGAGGAATTATTGTAACATGTACGTCTTGGATTCCTTTGAAAAAAAAAACTCTAGTAAAGGGTTAAAGATTAGGAAGGTGAAAGGTCATTTCTTATTTTAAATGAAAAATTTTCTTATAAATGACTTGATTTGCAATGAAGGAGTTTTATATTGCTTATATGTTTAGAAGTCTAGCTTATAATTGTTTGATGGAGCATTAGATATTATATGTTTGATTTTGGGTATTTTGCTACATTAGTTTCGATGGATTTTAAGTTTCCTTATCAAATATTTTCTACTTAACCCTAACTCTATTATAACCCTTAAAAAGACCTTATGATTTGTGTAATGCATGTAATCAAAGTAATAGAGAATGAGAAGATTAACAAGCCTATGGTAGGTCATTTCTATTGTAACGAATTTGAGAGAAACATTAACATTTCAAATACATGAGAGTTGAGTGATTATTTATTTAAGATCTACTATCTGGATATTCTATATTTAGGTAAAAATATTTTATAAGCACTTTTTAGTTTTTTAGAGTGTTGTTATAACATACAATGATGTTTTGAGAGTTTAATTTGTCTTTGTTAATGACATTGCAAATTTTTGTTTATTTTGAAAAAGAAAATTTGATTTTTGTCAGAAGATGTGATATATGATATAGCTAACTGTAGAGGAATTTGATAAGTGAAATTTTTTATATATTTTATTCCTCTTAAATTATGCTTTTAGTTTTCTTGAACTTATTTGAACTTAAAAAAAAGTTGTTTTATAGATTTGGGACACCTAACAGACTTTAAGAATTAACTTAAAGAGAAAAATATTAAATTGCAACATTTTTTATTTTGGATCTGTGTTACTTGATTCAGGTATTTTGTAAAGTTCAATTTCTAGAATTAAAATGTGCACTTTATCGAATTAAAGTACATATATCAAACTTTCCGGGAAGATATTAAAGAAAAAGAGAGATCATTTAGGCTTCTAAATGGGGTAGTAAATTTGGGCTTATGACACTGGACACATATTTGCACACTGAAATAAAAATGGGCTTATCTCAAGCTTAAGTATCGAAATCAGGCCCTTCAAAAGCTCAAATTCATCTTCACACCCAAAGCTGCAACATTTATGCCGAACTCTAACCAAAAAAAGATCATTTTTTATGTGTAAATTGATGTGTAAATTTTTTCATAATATTGTGGAAGAGTTTTATTCCCTAATCTGGTAGGAAATCAACAAACTTAGGATTAGAATGGTAACAATTTCTTTTAATAACTGACAATGGAGATGGAATCTATTCCCCTTAAACTAAGAAAGAAATAAGTTGCTCATATTAAGAAGTTGTCGAAAGAAAATAAAGAAAGTGAGAATTAGAGTGATCACACCTTACTAAACCTTAAACTCTATTAAATTAAACCCTGGTTTTTCCTCCTACGGATATTAGATGCTACTGAGAAGATCTTTACTATACCACCAACTCTTTCTTACTAGTAGATATCTTGAATCTGTCAATTTTTCCCCAGAATAGGAAATTAAACTCGTCCACCATTTTGTGACAGAATTTTCACATTAAAAACAATATTTTCTAGTTTAGGGTTCTCCAATAAAAATTATAACAATGGATGTCTAGATAAATTTGGACTTTGGGACTGTCCGATTTCGATACCCGAAACTTGAGTTATGCCAATTTTAATGTCCAGTGCACGAATAAGACTTGTCTAGCCTCTCTGCCCTAGGTTTACAACTCCATTTAGAGGTGCAAATGAATTCTTTTTTTTTTTCCCCATAATACCTTCTCAGAAAGTCTAAAATGTGTACTTTAATTTTGATGAAGCCGACATTTTAATTAATTTTCAAAATCTCTTATACATGTAAACTTCTTATAAGATTAGATAAATTTAAGAAAAAGAACAAAATATATGAAATTAAACACTTTTATTTGTAACTTTACCATTTGTTTGTACAAAGACGATGAGAAAAGGATATTTTGGGATAAGTTCTAGCTACAAACCTTAATTACTAGAATGAATTTTTAGGGGTGCCTTTCAATAGAGAATAGGTTAGAAAATAGGTTTCGCTTCAACTAGGAATTTTATGCACATTTTTATTGTAAAAATAATTATAGGTGCTATTTATTTTCAATATTTTATTTTGTTTTTTGGGAATAATTTTATCAACATGAGTTTCAATATAATGTGCTTCGAAGTGATCAATATATGTTAGAGATTATGATGATTTTTTGGAAATTAAAGAATGATTAATTAAGGCAAAAGTCTAAGGATACACTATTGATTACAAGAACCACATTCTACAAAAGATTAAAAAAGCTGATCATCTTAAATACAATGGGAGAAGCTATGATAACTAATTAGTTAGGATTGACGGAAAAAGCTTTAGAGTTGCTCCTTTTATCAACACTATTTCACTTATATAGTGAATAATCTTCATTTAGAGCTCTAGTTTATCAATTGATTATTCCTTGAAAGTCCTCAAGTTCCTTCCATGCTAAATCCAGTACATTAGACAGAACCAAACTACTTGGAGAAGCAGTGTCTCATCTTTCCTCATTCTTGGGGACTTCATAATCAATTATACAATGTTTTCCCAATCTGTAGAAGGATCAGGAGCCTCATATCTTGATAGAAAGTCTCTCCATATAGGGCTTATGAAGGTACATACAAACAATAGGTGATTAATGGATTCATCACTCTTATTGCAAAATTTACAAGAGGACTTTATAGTGGTAAGGATCATGTCCAAGGTGGATAGTCTTTCAATAGCTAACCAAATTGACAAAAGAAATTTTGGGAGGAAACATTTTGTTCCAGGCCAGCCTAAACTTAGGGACCTTGGTTCCTATAGGCCTGATAGAGATTGTGAAAGAATTGGTAGTGAAAGTGCCTACAGTATCTAGATAGATTTATCCAATGTAGATGAGCCAGGGTAGTAGTTAGGAGCTTAGTTAAGGAGGGAATATGAAAACTTGCTTGATCCAACCAATCAACAGAGTTGATTAAGGAATTAACTCTAGCTTCAGTTGAGAAAAAAAATAGTCTCAAAGATTGTAATTAGGGAATTGGTATAAAGAACCCCTAGGACTCCAGTTGTCAAACCACTGTGAGGATGATTTGTGAGGCCCCGATACCCCCTGGAAGGAATACCGAGTCGCCACTCTCTCCTAACTTGCGCTCACACGATCTTAATCCAATTTTATTATTAATTGCGGAAGCGAACTCTTACCAAGTTGTTAAACATGCATACC
>JAOQMM010000001.1:4830670-4846082 GCA_027563515.1 Erythroxylum platyclados
TTAAATCAGATTTTATTTGAAATTTATATATTTTAAAGATACTTTGAATTTAATTAAATTTATTAATAATTATTAAATTAAATAAATTTAATTTTATTACAAAAGCTAAATTAAATTATTTATAATTCATATTAATAATTAATTTTATTTAATTAAATTATTCATATTTCTTATTAATAATTAATATATTAAATGATTAAATAATATATATTTAGTTGATAGTAAATCAAATTGTGAAAAAACATAAATAAAAAATAAAAACCACTTTCACAGTTTTCGTAATTTTTAAAAACTAGAAGAAACCAAAACCAAAAACAGAAATTAAAAAACTCAATTAAACAAGTTTTTTTTACTAAATTTGAAAATAAAAACATAAAACCAAAAATAAAAAATGGAAACAAACAGGCCCTAAAAGTTCTTGCAACATTATACTAAAACTAAATAATATTTATGTTGTTTCAATATTTATAAGAATGCACAACACGTAATCTCCCCAACAATTTGGGATGAAAGAAAAAAATTGGGAACTTAAATTAGATTTGCTCCTTGTAACATCTCTAAAAGATGTCTACTGATGTCTAGGAATTTCAGGGTCAAATGGGTACTTCAAAGGATAGGTCATGGCCATTGGCAAGCTGACTTCGCGATGAGGCTTTTGTAGGTTTTGAGGTTTCGAATAGTTTACCTTTTAAAGCCAAAATATAACAACTAGTATTGAGACAATAGCAGATCAACAACCTCAAGAACTATAATTTCATAACGAATTTATTACAGAAATGACACTTTATTGATCGTTAACTTACAAGTTCTATACTAATACTAAAGATCGATATGTTACACCTAGACACATTAATAAAAATAGAAGAGATGTGAGCGCAAGCGACAATATATTTATCATAGGCCCCTTGGGAGAAAGACCGAACAAGGTAGAGAACCATTGTTGTGAAAGAGAGATGTAATGATGAAGAGAAACTAGCAGAATTATACATATTGCACTTTAAAGTAAGAGACAAATGGACAACCCAAGAACATTCAATACCACAAAAATATTATGCATGCAACCAATCCCATCTCAATCAAATAATTGATTGTTTGCAATACAAGTAGTATATAGCTCTACTTCCTGTTGTGAAGTGGTAGTCCTTTACACTTTTTACTTGCAACTTCTGTAGCAGAAAGCTCTTCTAAACATTTCCATGTGGCCTCACATCTCATTTTTACCTCAATTTTATTTCTTAAGCATCCATTGAAGAGCTCAAGATTAAGATTTTCAAATATCTTGTGAACATTCAACATGAAACTGTTGGTTTGTGCCCTACAACCAATCTGTTGATTGTAGTTTAGTGATAATTATTTAAAGAAATTCTTTATCTTATACATACTTAAATGTATATAATAAAGTCTATAAGACAAATATACATTACAAATGAAATTATGATGAGATAATAATTATGAGATTCATATTGCATTTACATATTATCTCTAAATTGTTCATATTCATTGTTCTATTGAGACTGGACATTAATAAAATGTAAAAATACTAGCACAAATTATGTTTTTTCCTATGAAGGAAGTGGTCAATCTCATAGACTAAAATATAGAGATACTTAAAAAAAATGTGAGTGTTTGTTAGAGAACAAGTTCACTAAACTAACCCCATATAAGAAATTCAATTAGAACATTACTTGTATCTTTATGAAAATTCTCATTATGATTATTGTATATGTGATTCTTTGACTTGAGATCTCCAAAGTTATTTTTTATTGGGATTATTATGTTTTGATATTACGTATGACCTATTTTAATCATGGGTAGTTCTATTGGTTGTCATTAGATGTGGCATGAACTATATAGAGATAGTTGAGTAATCAATATAGAATTCATCACCTTAAAATAATTAGGGAGAATGTTTTGTTGTTCTCTATTACTATTGATTCGGGAAATCCTTGACTAAGGAGCAATGACATTTGGTAAATAGTTTACTAATTCTATTAATTGAACCAATAGCTAATGGTGGAGAACTAATATGATTGGACTCAAAATAAAGTAGAAATTAATTTTATGCTCTATGTCTAATCAGAATATTGTATGATAAAATGACTGAATTATACGGAAAGATCATACATGGAAAGGTTAGTCAAAACCACTTTGACATTCCTAAATATTTGGGTGGTTATGATGTGATGCTAGACATCAATATTGATCTATGAATATAAATTGTTTAATTAAAGAATTAAAAATAAATTAAATGAGCTTAATTTATCTAATCTTAAATATGATTTAGAGTTATAATTTGTATCCATTGCCAACATATTTGGAAACCTGATGAGTCATATATAAAGAAATGGTTGAAGAGACAAAAGATATTTTAATCCAATTGGATTTGATTGTAAAGTTTGAGAAATTTTATAATTACATATGAGATATTTAATAAATAAGGATCAATATTTAATTTGAATTATTTGTAGTTCTAATTAAAGTTTAATTAAAATTAGAATATAATTTTAATTAAATTACTAAAATATCCAAAACCTATTATAAATAGGCTTAAGCTCCAAGAGAACTAGCTGTCCTAACCTATCCCTCTCTATAATAGTTGTTAAGTTCTTTTAACTTGTTTTGTGGATACTGTTGTACAATTACGGGGTTGAAGTGAATTTTAGAAATGGTTAGAGGGATATGACAAGAATATGATCAAGCTTCGAAATAAGGTACAAATTATGCCTTTTGCTTTATTATGATTTATGCGTTAACCATTTTATAGAATTTTAAGTGATCTTGACTTTAAAAAATCAAATACAAAATAATCTTGGATTTCATTAAATAAGGGATTAGATCCCAGATCAATTTCCCTACACAAACTACAAATAGCTTCATGATCTTGACAAGCGTGAAAGATGGAACTCGTGCCCCACATGTCCAAAACACTAGTTTACCCCCTCTTTTTTAACCCTAACCATTTAAATACCTCTTTTCTCTTCTTCCACATCTCACATCCTCTCTCTAAACTTGCAACCACATCTAAAGCTCTCCACTTTTTTCATATCTCTCTTCACTCTTACTTGGTTTTTCAAGATTTTCTTTCATCTTTCACCTAGATTATCCTATCTTTTACACAAATCCAGTGATTTCCATACAAAATCACATCTTTTGACTAGGTGTTACAAGATTTCTATACACTTTTCTCTCTTATAGTTTTGGGCATTATTATGTGTTTTTGTTATATTTCTTAGTTAATTTTGCAGGTTATATACTTACTCATAGCTCCACGAATCAAGCAAGTTTCCAAATGCTCAACATCAAAAGGAAAAGCAAAAGTGTCAGGGGATGGTGCATGTGATAGGGTTGAGGATTTTAAAGTGCCTTTTCTGATCTTTTCAAAAACAAGGAGGTATAAGATTTCCAACATGTTGCTCAAAAATTGTTATTACACCACGATATTTTGATTTCACTATCTTAGAAAATCTAGGTTTGAAAGAAAATATTAAGAATTTCAGTGCAAAAATTCATTGGGAAAAATTTTATTCATTTTGATTTTCCTGTGTATAAGGAAGTAACCTTTAAAATTTACACGACCTTATGTTTTAAGTCGTGGAAATTAGACAATTTTCTGTTTGGATTATAGGGACACCCTTATAATTTGGACTATCATATTATGGAAGAAATTTGTGGGTTTTTGAAATAAAAAACTATTGAACACCATGACAACTTTGATGCTAATCAATATTGGAAGAAATTAACCAAATTAGATGCCTTTTTATGAGAAATGTACATAATAATGTTCTTTTTAATCTAGAGTATTTGTTATTGATAAAGTTATATGTCACACTATGTTTTCCAAAACTTAGAGTAATAAGTATTCTCGTAAAGATTTATTCGTAATTTGGTGCATGGATTATAAGATCCGAGTTTGTACTTCAACCCACATTTTTCAAACAATAGTTACTTGTCTTAATAAGAAAAGTAGCTATCTTGGCATGAGTTTCATTGTTTTTGCAGTTGCTCAATTTTATGGTGTTTTTTTGATGGACTAACTGATGTCTTTCCTAAGTTTCTTAATCATACATATTTGAGGCAAGCTGAGATCTTAGAAGTCCATGCGATGAAACTTCGAGATATTGGTTCCAAATCACAAGTGAAATACAAGATTGGATAGGTGAGCTCTAGTTCTGCTTCAGCGCAACAACAACAAGAAGTCTCATCCAGTGAAGAAACCGAGGAGGACAAAGAGGAAGGATGGTAGAAAGTATTTAACCTAGTTTTAGAAAATAATAAAAGCATGGCGGATCACCTAAACACCAAAGAGGTGCAAATGAAGGAGCTTGTGCGACATCAACGTCAACGACGACATGACATGAAGAAAATAATTAAGTGTTTAAATGCTCAAGGTGGTCATATTGCATTGTCCACACCATCACTGCCTCAATCTCCATAAGTCTTCTCACTCTAATTGTTTTGTGTTTAAAGTGTTTTACGGATGAATATGTATGTTAATTAGGATATGACACCTATTCTTTCACGTGGTGACTTTTGTTCGTATGCATTTATAATTATAGTCAACTAAATTTAGCATTATTAGTACTCTTTCATGAGAGTAATTGACTAAGAAGAAATGAGATAGGTTAAAAAATTAAGTGATAAAAACTGTGTTAAATTCCTATTCCATTGGCCCTTTTTAAGAAAATTGAGTTAAGAATAGAGTTGATAGCTAGTTGAGAGTCGTGATATAGCTGAGTAACTAAAGACATTCATGACAAAATGTTTGCCTTTATCTTAAAAAGCTAGAATGACACTCCAGCCAAGCTAAATAAAAAACATCACCTAGTTGAGTAACCAGAGGATATTTATGAGAAGGTGCTTGCCTTCGCATCAAAAGACTAGGTTATCATTAAAGAAAATATAAAAAAATGGTGTTACAATAAATGAAACTTACTGATCTTTTACAAGTAGCAAGAATTTTCATGAAATGTTAGTAACAGTTTACCTTTTTTTATTGATCAATAATAATAAATGCATACTTACAAGTGTCATAGGTGTATGAATATGGTGTTAATATTTTGATTGATATGTTTATTCAAATCAAAAAACTTAAACATGAAAGGAATAAGTTAGTATGTTGGCACACTTTAAGTGATTGATGTTTGAAGTTAAGTTAATTCTATAAGATTTGATGCCATTATATCATTATTGCATGTTGCATAATTGTATGATTATGCGTTTATATGTTTTCTATGTTTGTGTTTTTAGTTTTGCTTGAGGACAAGCAAAGGTTTAAGTGTGGGGATGTTGATATATGTAGACTATAATACATTTTTCTAGGTGCTTAAGTATGTTTTTAAGTGTTTTTTAGATTATTATCATATGTATAGGCTTATAATTGTGTTTTTGTTAATGTTTATATGTGTTTTAAGTGTTTGATTGGTTTAGAGCATGAATTTGATCTTAATTTTATGTTTCAAGAGGTGTTTGATGTGTTTCTGAGTGTATGGAAACAGGAAATTGAATAATGGAGAAGATATTGAAGGTATGCAGGCAAGTCATGATCGTGATGATGAACATGCATGAAGCTTCTGTCACGATCATGGTAGGTCATGATCATGATGGTGTTTCCAGGTGCAAGATTTTCTTTAAGTTTTGAGGGTTCAGGACTATTTTTGGAACCGAATTAAGCAGGGAAACCCTGGCAATAACCCTAAAAGCCTCAAGCACTATAAAATAACAAGCAAAAAATTAAAAAAGGCAACAACCACCAGATTAAAAGAAGATCAAGAGGTGACATCAAAAAGAGCTTCAGAGAATTTCATATTTCTAGATCAAGACTCCAACTAGTTTTTGTTCTTTTTCCCTTTATTTCTTTCATTGTCTTGAATGTGTATTTCGATTTCTAGGATATTTAACATCATTATGGGTTTCTAAATCCATATTAGGGATTGCTCTTGAATTGCTTTATTGAACTTTATTCTTGTTGAATTTAATACATCTATGAATGCTTTGTGATAATTGTTATACTTTTACTTAGCAATAAATAGAGAAAGTGAATCAAGTTATTTATGTTAAGGCACGCAATAAGAGTTGGTAGCTTAATAGACCTGCAATTATCAAATTAATCAACAATTGAAGAGAGATCATAATTGCGAAATTAATTATCCTTAGGATTGCATCAAATCTAATTGAATATTTAGGAGTAGTTTTGTAAATTAAGAGATTACAATTCTATTATTATCGAATTCAATTAAGATGATTTGATTAGATCTCGAGAAAGGGTAATCAAAACCTTAAGATATCTAGGATCGAGCATAATTAGATCAACAAGATAAAGGCAAAGCAAAATAAGGATAAAATAATTCCTAAGTCTCTAACTTTGATCACTTTATTTTATTGGCAACTTAATTATTTACTTGTTCATTTTATTAGTTGTTTCAATTTATTATTTATTTTAATACAAATCAATCTTTCAATACCTTAGACAAAGTTCTATTCAAGTTGTTAGGTGTCTAAATAGTCCTTTTGGGAATGATACCTTTGATACTATGAGATATGATCCATATACTTACGATATTGAAAGTTTTCTATAAAAAATTTACCAACAATATTCAAGATTTATGATGCGTAGAAGAGTTCAGCATTAAAGATGATATTAACAAACGATATAGAGTTGTGATCACATCAGATATACTGATAGTTGAAAATTAAAAGAAGGGTTATATGACTTTATTGCATTGCATTAACAATAATTGGACTTTATATAGTCATATCTTGAGGTAAATATTATTCTTTAATTTTGTTATTATTTGTTCATTGATTTTAGTATAAATGACATTTGAATTTGAATTTGTTTATAGATGGTAGGTTCATTTATGTTATGACGCTCGTACAAATGAAAGGCTAAAAAAATGTAATGGTAGATTATTTGATGGATTAGAACATTAACCTAAGTTGTCAATAATAACTTCAGATAATTATAGCATGAATGATATTATGGTTCATAAAGTTCAGAGCAAGTTACAGGTTGGAAAGTTGCTGATAGATGAGAGATTCTTTTTCATGCATTACTTTATGCATATTATGAATTTGATTAGGAAGTATGGGTTAAAAATAATCAAAGAAGGGATATAAGTAATTCAAGATAGTATAGTATATTAGAGTACAATATCTAAACAAGTTAATAAGTTTGAAGAAAATATAAGATAGTTACACATTCCCTATACTAGGAATTCATGACTAGATTGTTTAACAAGGTGAATTTTGAAATTTAATATGATACTGTTTATCAGATTGAAACAACACAGTTCTCAATATACTTTTTTTCGACATATGAGTAATGAGAGTTGACAAAGAAATTTTGAAGAAGTTATATATGTTTAATATTGTTATTGGGTTACTTTCTAGCACAAAGTATTCAACTTCTTACATTTGTTTTTGCTAAACATATGCGAGATAAAGTTAGCATCAGAATAAAATGATTCAAACAATGACTAATAAGATGCTGAAAAAATTTAACAACTATTGGGAAGAGATTGGTAATATCATATATATATTGCTATTTTGGATCTAACATATAAGCTTATTGCAATTGAATATTATTTTTAGCAATTGTGTGGTGATAGAGCTTCAATTCATATTGATATCATTAGAAAGTTGTGGTATAATTTGTTTAATCAATAATAGGTAAAGAGTTAGGTCACAGTAGTTCATCAATTACAATTTCTTCATTAAGCAAGAAATTTAATGGTTTGGGTTTCAAATTCTAAGGGAATTTATAAAAGCAAAAAGGGATGGGATATCATATAGTAAAATAAGTTAGTTAATTATTTAAAAGCTAGTATTTAGGCCATAATTGATGAACATTTTGATATATTAATATAGGGAAAGTTTAATGGAGCTCAATATTGGATTATGCAAGCATTTGTACAAGATTTTTTTATTATCCCAATATTTGCAGTAACTTCTAAGTCTGCTTTTAGTACTAGTAATTGGATAGTGAGTTCCTATCGCAAACGACTTCATATAAAGACTTTAGAAGTCTTTATATGTGTTAGAAGTTAGTTAAGTTTTGAAAATATTCAATGCAAACTTTATATTTTTGGTATATTAGTGGTTTTATAATTTTATATGAATTAATTATAACTAAAATCTCAAACTTTACTCAATTTTATAAATAGAAAACGTTTCAGTTGCATGTTCAACGGGTTTGTTAATATGGTTTGCCACAGCATTAACATTAATGGGAAGGTTAATAACAATTTATTTTTCACAAAAAATTGAAAGTTAGAGTATTTTATTGCTATTCTTTTACGTTTAAGCTAGTATAATAAAATTGAGTAAAATTTGATATTTTTTATAATTAACCTTTTTTATAATTATCTACTATATGATTTTATATTTTCTTTTTATATTATGACAAACATAGAGAATATGAATGTAGAGGAAGTCATTTGTCGTTCTAGAAGTTCATTTGAAAAAATATTTAATGATAAGGGTATATTTATTTGTCAATAATCATATATTTATTTAATCAATTTATTGTATAATTGAGTACAATTTAGATAATAATTTTTTAAATATAGAAAAAATGGTGTGAAGTATTGATGATTTTTATTATAAAAAAAATTGGCTGGTAATTATAACCTTCTCTTATTTTCCAACTTTATTAGGTGTATAAAAGACAAAGGAAATAAAGAAAGTTGGATTAAGAATTTGGGCCTTTATTGACTGTTTGATCTGTAAGGGTTTACAGTAGTTTTATACTTGTGAATACTCCAACTGAGTGCTTAGTTATATCTCTTTCATTAATGTCGATATTTTTTGTTCAAGTATATGCTTTAATTGTCATGTAGATTCTGCAACTCGTATTTGTATGAAACCAATGTAGGAAGGTTTCAAAACCAACGTGTATTCTGCAACTCCTATTCCTAGTCTTAAATGTTCTCTTCATGTCTTTGAATTATGTTTGTGCTTATTTTTTACCCTCCATTGATGATTTTTCTTGCATATTTGAAGGTAAAAAGAACAATGAATTTTCTCATCGAACTAACAATTATGATTAGTGTTACATACTTGTTAATGAGGTTGTTAATTTAAATTCGATCTAACCTAAAATTAACTTAGTTAAGTTTGAATTAATTAAATTTTAAACTAAATTCAGGTTTAAAAGGATTAGTCTAACCCGATTTGATTGATACAAATCAGCTCAAATAAAAAATATCTTTTTGTTGAATAATTAATTAATTAAAATAATATATTTTATTAATTTTAACAACTGATTCAATAAAAATTGACAACCTCTTGTGATCCCTATTTGTAAGGCACTTAACTTATGTTCCAATATTCCTTCTTGACCCGAGCCTATAAAGCAAAATTCTCTAACAGCCAATATAAGTGCAGATTATAAACCTGTAAACAACATGAATACAGTCTGCAAATTCTGGCTAAGTTGATCCGTATGTGTTAGCCTTATTTTGGGGCTACATTGCATAGCATATTTAGTGTAGTTTTCTTCAGCAGTAACACCTGTTAGCCTCAAGTGGAAGATGGATTGTAGTGGCATATACATTACAAGACACGAACAATTTTAAATGTTGGAGACTGAATAACAATTACTTGCTGGATAATTCAATCGAACTAAGTTCTGCACATCTATGATTTTTTTGGGTATTTCCAGATCAGATCGGGTTTTGGGTTGCTTGTAGTCTAAATATGACTTGGGTTTTGTTTCGATTTGGCTATTGCCATCCTTAGAACTGAAGAGGTTATTATGACACTTTAATCAGCGGATAAACCACTTGACTCCCGTTTTATGAACGTGGACATTGCTCTTTTCCTTTTGGTTTTCTGATTTAAATTTAAATAAAATTGTTATCCTATTAAAAGATGGGTGATGACTTTTGTAGAAGTACCATAGCGTTGTTGATGTCAATACACACCTGATCATCATGTGATTGTTGTCTAAGTATGCTTACTACCTATACAAGAAAAACAAGTTGAATGAGGCTTTGGATACTTTGGAAAGCCAAGAGAGGAACTCAGACGTTTTGATGTTAGAATCACATTCTGTATCTTATGGGAAAAATGGATGCTTGCATTGACGTTTATTAGAAGCTTCAATAATCAAAGATTGATTCAGTGGAAATAAACCTAGCTGCTTCTTTGATATTGGCTGGGAAGGCTTCTGAAGTACAAGTATGGAAACACAGCAGATTAAACTATCTGACAGTTTTGACCATGTGACAATAGTGCTTGCTCCTTGATTGAAAGGGTTAAATATACTGATGCAGAACAATTGTTGACAGAAATGTTCAGGAAACAATGATGGAAGAGAACTTCCGATGATGATATGGAGATTGGAATTGGCTCCTATACTTGTCCAGTAGGCACATGTTCAACAGGTATGACAAATGCAATTACTTGAAGCACTGGCCATTCATCATTAGTTCGTCGTACTGGCTTTTCTCCAAATGGAAATTATAGAAATATCTTATTCATCAGCTCTTAGGGTGATCACAAGAGGCCATGGACCCCTACACAGACATTGTTAACAGAAACCTAACAGATGTTTGCAGTGGCATTGTGTAACCTTGATGCTTTGTAAGGTCCAAAAGATGTTTCTGATAGCCTGAGAAAACTTGATCGTCTGAAAGAAAAAGATGCACAGAATTTCCAGCTCTCTCGGGCACTTGACAAGCTTTCTCCAAAACAAAAGGGTCAATGTATGGAAACCGGGTGCTTTTACTTCTCCATGAAATAAGACGGATAAGGTCTGAATTTCAATTCTTATGTACTTTTGCTTGTGATTTATATCTACTCCATGATGGTCAAGAGATGAAGGTTTCGTTTTCTGCTGATGGGATCTGACAGGCCAATGTTTAACAGGCAAGAGAACTTGTTGCTAGACTGTCAAGACATGCTTACTGAAGGTGTGGTGCCGGTACTGCTTGAAGCAGCACTTTTCTTCAGACAGAATAAGGCTGGTAAAGCTAAAGAGTTTGCTGAAATAGGTCCAAGTTTATTCTAATTGCAAGGCACAAGTTGCAGCAGCTGCTGGACGTTACCAAATCGCTGCAGAGTCTCTGACTAGGATACCTGACATTCAGCACATGCCTGCCCTTAAGGAACGGGTTGGAGATATCAGTGGTGCTTCTGCCATTTTTTTTTTCAATTGCAAGAGTCTGCTTCCTTCAGGCTCAGGGTATGAGGATCTTGTAAGAGCATAGGGGATTTGGTTGGCTTGGTAAGTACTGTTACTCATGTGAATGTTGATAAAGCAGAAACTTAGGAGCAACTGAAACCATTGGCCAGGACTGGAAAAAACTTCTGGAGCAAAGCATGATAACTGGAACTGCTGAAGCAGCCCATGAGGTTGAAAAAGAGAAAGCCAGGGTATCCTAAACCCTGCTAATCCAGGTTATTCTCTAAATCCAGACGGGCAGCTTCCTAGTTACAGTACCAATAGAAAGGATAAAAGAGCAGTTGAGTTGGGAGGCTCTCAAGGACATTCAAAAGTGAATGCAGTGCAGAAGTCAAAGGCTTCATCATCTAAATCATCCGAAAAGTCATCAAGGAAATCCCCCTTCATAATCAAACACATCACTGTCAGCTTCTTTTAGTTTTCTCCGGTCCCCAAAAGCTGAGATTTGGGTAATAGCTTTTGCCCTTTTATGCATATTTTCAAGTTGTTTCCAGTTTTTTCTGATGATGACAATTTTATATAGAGATGAGGGTGGGTATTAAACGAGAGCTTACAGCTTCTTTGGATGTAAATTGAAAAGAGACAAGACATGTTTCATAGTTTTCTTGTTCTCTGTAGTTTAGAAACTTGTATTGATCGGCAGGTTAGATAGTTTTATATCTGGTGACAAGAAACAAAAAGACAACATTCATATCCCAACTTCTTAAAACAATCTCCCAAAAGTAACTATACTCATATATTTTAATAATTGGAGAATGGAAATAAATTTTTATTCATATATTGGATGGTAAGAAAAGAAAGGTATTCTATCCTTTCCCTAGAATCCAACTTGATAATGACTTTAGGGGGATGTCTCACCGTGCCTAGCAAGTAGGCATTGAAAAAGAGCTTCCTTATTCATCAAGTTAGATTTGTATTTAATACGAATTTCACATTTCTTGGTCTTACGATCAATATTAACGTCAAGATATTCATAACTTCAGAACCAAGGCAGCAAATAATATATTTGTTTCCCGATACAAAGTCCTTTTTAGTAAGTTATAAACTTGTTATCTTAATGAAGGTTAATAATATTATAAAAAATTTAATAAAATAGTTATATAAATAAAGGCTAATATTATTATATATATATATCCTTATAAACTTCATATTTGACATAAAGTTGATACATAAATATTGCTCAATTTTAACCTTAGTTATATTTCAATTCTATTCTAAAACAATTTTATGATGATTGATTGCTAGACGATGGCGATGACAATAACACCCAGTAGAAATTTAGCTAACATGCGGGATCTGAGAAGGTCCAGTAATATGCAACTTTACCTCTTTCAATAACATGGAAAAAGAGGTTAAAAGAAGAAAAATTTTAAATCCCACCACTTAAATTAAAAGATGCACAAATTGATAAAATTTCTTTTAACTTTCAAAAAACTTAAAATAATTATATAAGCATTATAAAATTATAAGTGTAAACAGTATATATAAAACAAATCTAAAATAGAACTTTTAAATTTTATAATATAAATCCTACTACATTATTAAATGCATCTTAGGCTATGTTTAGTTGGACATAAGGTTTTTATTATAATGGAATGAAATCATTTATAATGGAATGAAATGTAAATAAATGTAATATTAGAAAATTATTGTTTGGGAGGAATGGAAGGTTTCATAATGTAATAAAGTGAAATGTTGTTTGGAAGAGGGGTTTATAATGTAATATAGTGAAATTTTGTTTATCACTTTACATTCCATCCTAAACCCCCCAAATCGGAGGTTATTTATTTTTATTGTTTATGATGGAATATAATGTAATGTGAAATCCTTTCATTCTATCCTATTCCATTTCATTTCATTATAAATCCTCCTCCTAAACGATGGAATAATATTACATTATATTAATAATCGTCCAGCCAAATATAGCCTTAATAAACTTATAACTTGAAGGGAAAGTAGCAATTTATTATTTATAATTTTGAGTATAATACGTTTTTAAATTATTTTAAATATAGTTATGTGCCAAAGTTGTAATAAAATCACTAGTTCCATACATCATAACAAAATTTCACCGTAACAAAATTGTTAAATAGTACAAAACTTTAAGATTAAATAATAAATTTCATATTTGATATACTATCATAATCACAACTTTTATGTTAAAACATCTTCATCACGTAAAGATTATAAATTTTGTTACAAATAAAATTGTGAGTTTAAAAGAATATGTTGTTTGTATAGACAATATTATTCAAAATTAGTATCCACAAAAAAAACTCTGGTAGACACCTTACCGTACAGTAAAAGAGAGAAGAAACTCCCAACTTAAAACGTACAAATCACCGAGTCAAAAACCATACGTAAAGGCCGCATACACCATTAGCATCCACAGGATCAAAATCCAAGCGGTCAGGATTGGATCAACATCCCACCACATTTAACTGCGAAGAAAGAGCAAGAAAAAACACAAACAAAACCAATTTGATCAAAAAAAGCGGAAAAACCTTCAGAAACTGACACGTGTCAGTCGCCCCACTCACATCTCCCGCGCTTCGTTCTCCTAAAAGTGGCAACAAATTCACCGTTACCCCTTCACTTGCTCGTTCTCTCTCTTCATAGCTCTTTTTATTTTCTTTTTCTAATCTCTCTCTCTCTCTCTCTCTCTCGTTGAAGCGCTTCTCTCTCTTGGTGGATCGAAATTCCCAAAATCAGGAGATATAAAAAAACATATTTTTTTGTGAAAATCCCCCAAAAAGTTTTCCTATTCTCTCTTTTCTTTTACCTTTCATCTCTCTCTCTCTCTCTCTCTCTGCTTTGTTTCGGTTTTATAGTTTCAGGTCTTCGGATTTGCTCCTTATCTTAGTAGTTTCTTTCTGCTTCTGTTAATCGAGGGTTTTCGACGCCGAGAGACTTTGTGGCGATATCAGTCGATTGAATCTTGGGTCAAGAATTAGGGTTTCAATTGGGGTTTGTTACCGTTTCTTCTATTCGATTCTATTTGTTGCTAATTCGGGTTCCTTCCCCCTTTTTTTTTTTCTCTTTTAATTGTTCTCTGGCTCTATTTCTTGGATTGTTCTCTATTCTTCAATTCATGTAGTTGAAAACCCTACTTCTTAAAAAAAAAGGGAAAAAAACACAAGTGATTAGTTGATTCTTTTATTTTCTATTGGTATCTAGTACCCACTAAGTCGTTTATATTTTGTAATAGCTAATTTAGGGTTCTTGGAGCAAGAAACTCTATGAAATTTTTGGTTGCGTTGTTTTAGTTTGCTATCCGAAATTGAGGGTTTCCTTGTCAGATCTCTCTCGTCGCCCCTTTCCGCTTTTCTCTTTCTTTTCCACCTTTCTTATCCCTTTTTGGGTTTTTCTTTTCTTTTTTAGGGTTAAATCTCCGATCTTTAGCCTTTTTTTTCTCTCTCATTTTGGATTTTGCATATTGTATTGTTTTCTGTAAACAAGATATTGGGTTTTGGAGTTTAGATATAATGGCCTTGAATTTTTCGCATCGACCTGTATTTGCACCGCATCTGCCAGAAGATAATCTGGTTGCCCCAATGAGGATTACGAATGGGTATCTTGTTGAGGGTATACCAGAAAGGGTTGACGATTGTTTCGACTATGGTAGAGAGAGGAGCGAAAGGTGTGGCTCACAGGACTCGGTGCATAAGGATATTATTGATCTTTTGCCAACGGATCCATTTGGTATGGATATCACTTCCACATTTACTGCAATTACTGGTTGGCTTGAGGATTTTGAGGTGGATTACGGTGGTTATGGAAGGGATCAAGTTGCCACAAATGATGGGAATTGCCAGTTCTTTGCTGGGTTGAATTTCTTTTGGAATAATGCAGTGAGGTTCAAAGCATTCCCTGGTCACATCGGATTTGATCATAAACAAACTTTTGTGGGCGGATTTGCTGGTGACTGTGGAGAAGAGATTGGAGGAGGTGCATCTGGCAATGCTGGTCTTAGAAGTCCGTGTGATATTGATATGGATATGGATATGGAAGATGTTTTGAGTTTGGGGGCTGAAATCATGGACAACAAAAATTTTGATCTTTTGAATGTGAGAAGTGAAGGGTTTCATGAGGTTTCTGACTTCTTTCCTGACAGCTCGTCGCGAGTGAAGACTTGTCATATACATCACATCATGTATGGACAAATGCATAGCGTTACGTCGTATTCTCGTGCTTCTCCTCTGGCAGTTTGCCTCACGTGGGCTTTGG
>JAOQMM010000001.1:4858826-4869042 GCA_027563515.1 Erythroxylum platyclados
GAAAACGGCGTCGAAAAACCGCGCATTCGCGTGACGCTGGCAACGGGTATTTCGCGCGGGACCTGCGAGAAAATTGCGCTCGGTTACCGCGACCCGGCGAGCATCAACCCACAGGATTTTGCCAACCGTGAAGACGAAGGCATATTGCTGGTCGAGCGGGCGGGCGAGATGCTTTACCGTTTGCAACACGAACCCGACTGGGCAACCCCTTAACGCGGCAAACTGGAAGGCGATGAAACTCTCACTGCTTGCCGTGCTGGGCGTGTGCGCTCTAGCACCCGTTGCTTACGCGCAAGATGCGCCCGCGACACCCACTGCTCCGGCTCCCGACGCGGGTACGCCGACCAAAGAAGAGACACCAAAAATGATTACCACCAAATCCGGTCTGCAATACGCCGACGAAGTCGTTGGCGATGGCCCCGAAGCCAAAGCGGGCACCACCGTCACGGTGAACTACAAAGGGATGTTCCAGGACGGACGCATCTTCGACCAATCGTATGGACGCGGCCCCTTCGATTTTAAACTCGGCGCCGGACAGGTCATCAAGGGCTGGGACGAAGGCGTGCAGGGCATGAAAGTCGGCGGCACCCGCAAATTGATTATTCCACCCGACCTCGCGTACGGCAAAAGTGGCGCGGGCGGCGTTATTCCTCCCGACACAACGCTTGTGTTTGAAGTCTCGTTGCTGGCCGCGCCCGAACCACTGAAAATGACGACCACCAAATCGGGCTTACAGTACGCCGACACAAAGCTTGGCACCGGAGCCGAGGCGAAAAAAGGTCAGACCGTGCGCGTGGACTACAAGGGGATGCTGGAGAACGGTCAGGTATTCGATCAATCGGAAGGACGCGGCCCCATAGAGTTCAAGCTGGGCGCCGGACGAGTCATTAAAGGCTGGGATGAGGGCATTCAGGGCATGAAAGTTGGCGGCAAGCGCACGCTCGTTATTCCATCCTCTCTGGGGTATGGCGCTCAGGGAGCGGGCGGCGTTATCCCGCCGAACGCGACGCTCATTTTCGAGGTCGAACTCGTCGAAGCAAAGATGGAGGCTGTCAGAATCAAGCATTAAGATTGGCTACTACTGTCTTCATCTCCGCTATGCTAGCCTCAATGTTGCGGAGTCTTGCATCTGTTCACTAGTCTAACACTATCAATTGGTTAAGCAACGATTGGTATTCTACACAAGTTGTTGGAGTAGAATGGGGCATGGCTTGAGGTGGTGGAACATCGTCTTCTTTTATAGCTACAACTTTCGCAGCGCGAGTGCGGTTGCTACTTGAAACTCCTTCCGTGTCATCGGTGACGAGAACATAACGATCACCTTGTCGCCTGACAACCTTCATAGACACAAGGGATTTCAAGTCTAGAATAGAGTTGCCTGGAAATTGCTGCATCCTTGTTCTCCCGGTTAGTACGCTGAGATGTTCTGCAATTCGAGTCACGAATGCTCCAACTACTATTTTGCTGGCTGTTGCTTTAGATACATCAATTAAATGCATACTTAACCATATATACCAGTATTGAAATGCTTACCATGCATCATACACCATAAAACATGCAATTCAGCTTTAGAAACTATGCCCTAGCTTTCTCCCCTACCGAATAAAGTAGAAGCTAGAAATCTATAGATATAGCGAAAGGTGGGGTCCACTAAGACAGGCGATTTAGACCAACTTGGCAAAAACACCATCCTAGAATTGGTTATTTCGGTCCAAAATTGTCTAGCTTTAAAATCGACATGATAGCTATATAAGTCATTTTGCGGAAATCCAAAAATATTATTAAGCACTTCTAAAGTAATTGCATGCTACGTATTCATCAATCTAAATATTAGACTATTGACAATGTTAGTATGTTCATACACAATCAATTGTACAGTACATAAAATTTTTTAAGTTAACTCCACGTATGAATTTTGTCAAAATTCAGAAAATGTATCCCATCCAACGTTACGCAACAATTCATTAACTCGTTCAGCTATTCCTAATTCAATAATAGCTCGAGAGTCGACAAATCTATTAGGAACAATTTGACAGGTCTTAAGAATTGTGTACCTTTGTTGACTCTCTTTAGTATGAAATTCAAGGCAGGGGATAGGCATATCATGTAGTGAAGGGGGTGAATCTGGAACCCTTATCTGAGGAATATCTGCTAGTTGGTAATGTTGGTGCGGCTGGAAGAGGCGGCTGGGAGAGGCATCCCTGCAGTGGCAGAAAACCATGAAATCTCTGTGAAACTGTTAGAAAGATCACACCCGTGACCTTAAGTCAACCCAAGTCAACTTGTGACTTGTGTAAGTGAGTGTGACAGAGTCACACTCGTGACTACATAAAAACTTGTGTAAGTCATAGGTTCCAACAAACAGGACGTATATTGGAATGGCACAAGTTGGTATGGAATAAATCTTTATGTTTCAGGATAACCTTTTTATTTTAGTTGGTGGTTAGGAATACCTTGGATATCTGCTAGAATTGATTTCGAATTTTTTTTAGTGACTTATAATCATTATCTTTCAAGTAATTATCAAATAAGCCAACAAATGCACTCAATAATTCATGAATAAATTATTTTATGAGAAAATAGTTTAAATTTAAATAATAAATTTTATCTAATGAAAATATTTTTTAAGTTTGGCATGTCTCCACTTGTTATTATAATCAACAGGTAAAAGAAAAGGTATATATTTAATATGCGTGGTAATTGCAATTTTAGTGAATTTCTTAAAGTATATGTCCCTATTGCAATTTTGGAATATACCTAGCATATGAGATCACTTGTATAAATGTTCATCTATTACATTATAGTTATTCATCTTTGCAAGTATGTCACGAATGTATTTAGTTTGGGTCAATAATAAGCCCGATTGCAACCAAGATGCCTCAGCACCTAGAAAGTAGTTTAGGCAACCAAGATCTTTGAGTTTAAAATTGTTGAATAAAAAACTGATTATATTCTCCATGACAATAAAGTAAGACCCAGTTATAAGTATATCGTCAACACAGACAAGACAACAAGCACAAGTATCATTAGTGGCTAAGTAAAATAAGAATCGATTTGTAAAACCTTGAAACCAAAATTGAGGAGAGCATTATGGAGACATGTATTCCATTGGCAAGGTGCCTGTTTAAGCCACCAAGGAGACTCCCGAAGCTTGTAAACATTAGTAGAGTAAGTGGAGTCAATAAATCATAGGGGCTGACTCATATAAACATCTTCTTCAAAAGTATAGTGACGAAAAGTGTATGATAAATCAAGTTATTTGATGTTCCAACTGCGAGATATACCTAGTGAAAGAAAAGAAAAATATGTGCCTAGTGAAAGAAAGCTTACCGGCAGAATTGAGTGACTTCAATTGCAAAGTAGATCATAATGCTTTTTCTTAGGCAGAGAGGCTTCCAGAATTCAACAAATGCTCCAAGAAACAGAGTTTAGAGTCACACCCATGACTTATGTAAGTCACGCCTATGACTCTATCTCTATCTCCAGTCACATCCGTTACTTAGATAAGTCACGACTCTGACTGAGAGTTTTATATGAAATAAAGGGGTAACACCAAAAATATGCAACACTAAAACATGCACAACATCATTTATCTGCATTGAAAATATTATAAAAGATCAATGTCAGTATAAACAAAAATTCAGTTTCATTAATTCCCTTAATTACATGGCTTCGTGCTAAATTCATCCACAAAATATACAAAAATATCTTACTACATATTGAGGAGAGGGAAAAGGACCTGATATACTAAATTTCAGTATACAAAATTTACCAAGTCATCAACACATACTACATTGTCTCCTATTCCTTAGAAGACATCATAAACTCCAATATGTTCTTCCGAATGTTTACTAGTGCACCAAGTAATGCCCTGACTTCATCAGGCCTACAAACAAGGAAAAGATATTTTTCATACAATTTTGATCCTTCCAATCTCAACTCTACCAAATGATTATATAGTTCTTCTTCTGAATGGGAAGCAGTTTAACTAACAGTGAAGTAGATTTTACAATAGCTTCTGCAGTTGTTTGAAGGCCATCTTTGATGACATCTTCACCATCATCTGCCCTGTTTTTCCTTTTCTGTGATTTTCCTGGGTTTACATTTTGTGACTGAGATGGCATTCCCATTGGAGATTCAATACGATAACCATCCATCGTTACATTTTCTTCAAAACTTAAGTCATTGTGAATCAACATGTCATCATTGTCATCCATGGTGTTGGAAAACCCACTGTCGATAGAAATTGTGTGCCTATTTCTTATCTCTTGTGTTGTTTCAGCATGCTTCCCAGTTGCTCTATCAGGTTCATAAATCTCTACCAACTTCTCGTAGTTATGAAAAGGCTTCTGTCTCAACTCAGCAGCTTCTGGTTTAGCTTGTTACAAAAACAAGTTAATGAATCAACCAAATCACAGCAATATCATTTTTTCTTCCAGCAAAATTATAAACAAGTTCACCTGGATCAAGGTCTCCCACACTTCCGGCTCAGCAGTCCACATATTTGCTAACGGACTCCATGCAAATCCACTACCTCCATTTGAAAATAAATCAAAACACTTACTCCATTTGTTCTTAATAATCTTGTTCCATTTTTTATTTTTTTCTTATCAATTCCTTTATAAGGAAAATTTTCCTTTAGTTTAGCTTTAATTATATTAAGTGTATGCGTTGTGAAAGTCCCATCAACACGATTATGTTGTCGATGCTGGTGCAAGTATGCGTCAACTAAAGCATCATCTATAGCTTGATTCCAAAAGCACAGTTCTCTTCCGGATGGCATTTTGTATGTTACAAATTTAACTACAAAAACTGAAATTTATAACAAAAGCATACACAATATTGAAGCTTCAATTATTTCCAAATAATATAAAAGGCAAGAATAATGAATAAGCATTACAAAGACACAATTACATGCGAAAACATTAACAACACTAATAAATTACGTCATATTTAGAAACAAGTTGCCAATAAATATTTTTAAAGCAATATAAAATCTAAAATCATGAAAACATAAATTCATTGTGATGCGGCAATATCTATCCTAAAGTGTAATCAACACATATATGAGCAGCCATGTTATCTCTTATGATTTCTTCACTGTGTGCATCATCTTCGTCATCATTTTCATACCCATCTTGGTTATCATTTTCCCCTCCATCGTACTTTTCATTAAGAAATAGGTCATCTAGATTTTCACCAATTAAGAAATTATGCAGAATGACATAAGCCACAATAATTTTTTTTGAGTCTGAATGTCATATGATGGTTCTATGGTGGATGTTATAATAGGGATCATTTTTTCAAAACACCAAATGCCCTTTTCGATAACGTTACACAACGATGAATGTCGATGAATGAATAATTCACGAGCATTTCGTGGAGGATTCCTTGAATATTCTTTCAAGTGATATTGTTCCCCTCTATACAGTGTAATAAATCTACTTCTCAACATGAATCCAGCATCAACAAGATGGTATTTTCCTATCATGAATAAAACTATGTCAAAATGTAATTTATGACATTTATTAATTAATAAGATTTGAGCCATATTTTTACCTTGCGAAATTTTAAGTGAGAATTGCCTGGTTAATGCACTTTTCATAATTCGTAAATTGGATGTTGTTCTTTTCCACCTAGCCAATACATATGTGAACTTCATATCAAAAGAACAAGCATAAAACACATTTTGTGTTGGATAATCCTTTCTCCCACGAAATCTAGGAGCATCTCGAGCAATTACTTTCACACAAATATGTTTACAATCAATTGCACCAACACAATCCTGACATTGAAGTATATTATTCTCAAATATTATGTGCGTTTAATATAATTATACTAGGTTAAGAAAAGAAAATCACCTTAAAACATGGTTAGAATATACTATTGTTCAATATTTCTAATAGGGTTTCTAATCCATCAGGTTGTCTTAGAAAGATATCTTATAGCTGCTTTTAAAACGCTATGAAAATGACAGCTTACAACTTCCCCAGATCGATTCCAAAAGCACGCAATCTCCCGATTGGTAACGTTATGTCCTAATATGTATAGAAACTTCGCTACTTGTTCTTCAACAGTTGCATTTACAGTGGGTTGAAGCACACCTTTTCTAGCTAATAAATCACATAATTCGAAAAATGGTTTAGGTTACATTCTAATTATATTTCTCCCATTGGAATGAAATAAAATTCTTCGCATGATACTCTCCCTTGATTGCAATCTCTCCGATGGTGTAAGCTTTTGAAGTTTGTCTTTCACACGTCTCTTACATAACACCCACCAATAGATCACAAGACAAGCAACATTAGCAAGTGCTAATTGATGTATACGAATCAATTTCCATATTTGATTATTCACTTAATTACCTTCACTGTTCATGTCTAAAAATAAAATTAGGAGTAGTTTTTAGATTGTGAAAATCAAAATATAACAAATATGACATAGATATGTCCCTTTATATATGGTGTTATAAAAACAACAACAAGGGAAGCTTCAACTGAATCATTCGCCTACTGAAATGTCAAGCAAAGTAATAGGAAAACAAAAAATAAAGAAGACAGCGACATCTTCTTGTTTTTAGCAGTATTGACCTATATGTAATAGGAAAACAAAAAACAAAATATAACAATGCAGGTATACAACAGTATTGACCTATATGTATTTGCCTTTCAAATTAAATAATCGACATTTTTAGCAGCTCAACCCATATGTAAAGTGAGCCATACATTTGTGAGCCAAAACAGATAATGTAAACTTCGGTGGTGTAAAGTGAATAATGGGTAAACCCATATGTACTGTGAACTCACCCAAAACAAAACGCATCTAATAATAAAACTTCAGTGTCATCACCCAAAACGCATAAATGACTATTTACATATCAATCACCCAAAATGCAACAGACATATATTGTTAAAAAAAATTGAGAATGATCAGAAATAGGAGAAAAACACGGTTTTGACAAAGAGGAAGAGATAACGTTGAAGGTGTTTATGGGGAAGAGGGTTAAGATGACTTGCAAAACAAAGAAAAAAAGGGGTTTCTGTTACCTGTGATCTGACCGTCGAAGACGTTCCTCTACTGCTGGCCGACGACTTGCTCTTCCCCTGCTACGATGATTGCCAACGCTAAGCAACACAATGGATGTATTGTGTTGGTTGTTATTAGGGTAGGGTAATAAGAAATAATTGGTATTATGAAAAATTATTGACCGTATATTAGGTAGTATATATTTATTAGTTTACGTTCTATCCTAAACCTCCTGAATCGAATGTTTCTTATTTTCATTGTTTAGGATGAAATGGAACATAACATGAAACCCTCCGCTTCGATCCCATTCCATTATAAAACCTCCTTCCAAACAATGGAACTGTGTTACGTTCCATCCCATTCCATTATGAACCCCTAAACCAAACAGACCTTTAGGTTGTGAAGCTCCACTTCCACTGTAAGATAATCATGAAGTCCACTGATGAACATTTCAACTTCCTTTTTTGAGATAAGTGACTTAACCCTAACCACGAGCTGCTCAAAGCAACATTGATATTCTTTTAATATTCCTATTTGCCTTGCATAATTCTTTTAATTTGTTGCTTTAAAATGTAGGAACAAAACAAAGATGACATTGTTACTTGAGTTCCTCCTACGTAATGCTAGGCCAATCTCGGTCTAGTTTTGGGAACCAAACCTAGGCTTCATCATCCAAATGGCAAGATGCAATTCCCACATTCTTTTTTTATATCATTTGTTGATGGTAAAAATACAAGTCACAATGACCTAACCATGTCAAAGGGTCTTTTTTCCCATTACAAATTGGGAAATTCACCTGTAGGAATCGTAGATGGGTTATTGTCAATGATCTACACCATTAGAGCTTGCTCTCTCAAGATTTGGTTGACATTGCTAACTTATCTACTTCTAAATGAACAATAGTAAGGTCACGGTGTCATGAAAGATTGGTACAAGTAGCAAATAGGTTATTTATGAATTTTCATATTTAACTTATAATAAATAAGAAAACTAAATTGAATAGTTGTAGTTATCTTGATTATTTAATTTAGGGTTTAGTCTTTTTCATGTAGCTTATTGCTATCATTTACTTAATATGAAATGCTATCGCACCCAGTCAATAGATGATAAGTTTTGATTTGGATGCTAGGTTTGAACTAATTAATTTAGGAAAATTTGAGACTTATTACAACTATCCTAATATATTTCAGACTGACTGCTTGAATCGTAAAAACATTCTTTTTAGACCAATGATCAATGTTATAATTAGATGAGATCTTTCCCTTAAATCGGAGTTTGTAATTTTGACTTTGTCATTTTTAAATCCAGTTGATTTAATTTGTTTTTGTATTATATTTCAGTTAATCAGTTATTTAATAAAAAAACCCCCATTTACTTTTATTACTTGAAATTAAGACGCTAGTGTTTAGTTCTCTAGGGATTCGATCTAGTTCCATGACTACTACAAAAAGTTTAGAGAATCAGAATTATTTTGGGGGTTTCGACAACCCAACCACATGCCTATGAGATTTTTCATATGGAACTAGGTAGGAGTATCATAGAGGCCCTAGATAAAATTATAAGGAAATTCCCCTAAACAAGGGGTGCTTTTTAGAAGCCTCATACTAAGGTGAAACAGGAAGATGTTGGCTTGCCTACGGAGGAGGGTGGGTTAGGTATCTAGCCTATCCAGCAAAGTAAAAATGTATTACTTGTTAAAAGACACTAGAGGATCCTCACAAACAAGGAATCTCTTTGGAGCAAATGGATTTACTCTCACTATCTAGAAAACCATAGTGTTTGGGAGATCAAACCTCATATTGATTCCTTTTGGACAATAATGAATATTCTAAAATTGAGAAGCAAACTATGCCATGAAATCAAATATAGCATTAGCAGTGGCAAGTTCACCTAGCTTTGGTTTGATAATTGGTCTAATATAGGGCTTCTCTACTTGATTCCCTAAGCTTTTCATTGGTTTGATAATTGTTATAATATATGACCGCTCTACTTGATTCCCCAAGCTTTTCATTTGAGACTTATGATAAAGCAAAAGCCAAAGTCTCCGAGCTTGTTAATGGTAATAAATGGTATGTCAAACAAAGTGGCTTCTAGTTCATCAAAGATAGTTTGCCTAGCTATCCCCTAATCAAGAAAGATAGGATGCTATCTGTCAAACTAGACACTCATCTAGCTTGCTTCATAATATGTCGTGTTATCAAGTCTTTAGGAACCCCATGCTTGAAGTCCATTAGAAGAAGCTAGTATAGAATTGTTGCACTCCTCCTAAGATCTCTTTTATAGTTTGGCTTGCTGTTATATCTTTTATTTGCCACCTCTACCACAATGATGATGAAAATAGAGATCATCTATTTTTCAAATATGCATCATCTATTCTTCAAATATGCTTTCTCTTGGGGATTATAGTCCCATGTTCAACAACTAAATGACAATTTCTTTAATGGGGATAGCTCAGAACTATTAGTAGACTAGTCATCTAAGATGTTGTACTTGAATGATGCTGATTTTCTTATTACAAGGATATTCTTTTGTGCTACCATTTTTGTTATATGGAAAGAAATGAATGAATATATTTTCAGAGGGAAAGTTTTATGTTCAAATGCCTTCTACTCTAAAACTCTATATTAGATTAAAGGTATCATTAAATCAAATGTTATCACTGCTTTAATCTCTATAACACTGGCAACTAGGTGGCACATTAGTCAAGGGTAACGACAACCTTAACGAAATACATGACTCAATTTCTTTGGACTTGAATTTGTACTTTAACTAAAGATGCTACGAGTCATTGTTGCTATCTTAACTAAATTTGTTTGCCTTGTAGGTTAGGCTTTAAGATTAGGTGTAACTCTCTTTATTTATTTTTAAAAAAATTTCTTTCCATAAATACTCATTCCAACCTTTACTAATTATATTCAAAGACTCAAAGATGTCAATCTCTTCCTTTCCTTTCGTCAATAAAAAATAAAGAAATTAATACTGACTATATAATTATAGAGCCTAATGTATCTGGATTAAAAAAAAGGGAAATTCATAACTTAATAAATTAAGGAAAAATGCAAAACTAAAATGGTTGGGAAAGAATTGGATGATGAAACAAATACGGAAAAGCATAGAATCTATAGAAAGATTCAAAGGCCGAAAGCACCAAAGTACCAAACATGAGAGCACGAGAAAAGGAAGGACAAGT
>JAOQMM010000001.1:4872898-4884409 GCA_027563515.1 Erythroxylum platyclados
GGATGAACCCAGCAGGCCCCACCAAGTACACATAGACTGCTTAACTTGTAATCTCGTGGTGCAAAGTCCAACTGCCTATACGCTTTGTCTTTTCGTATTTCCACACGTAAGATTTTCTGGTTTTGATGAGATCTTTCATTGATGTGGTTTCCATTTACCATATTTATCATTCCTCTGGCTTTAACTATTTAAGGAGGTGCATACTTCAGCTATATGTTGCGAAAATCTTTGAGCCACTAAGTTTGTCTGAGACACTTCTCATGAATCTTGGATCATGACAGTAACCGACTCTCTGCATAATATTGATATGACATTCTTTTATTTGCAGGGTTAGCCATCAAGGTGTGCCTGTATGATGAGTCTGATCACATTCCAGTGCATACAGAGGAGAAAGTTTTCTACACTGAAGAGGACTACCAAGAGTTTTTAACTCGTCGAGGTTGGACATGTCTAAGGGAGTTTGATGGGTACAGGAACACTGATAACATGGATGATCTTCGGCCTGGCGCCATCTACCGTGGTGTGACTTGAAATGAGGCACATAGAATCCCTTTTCTTGATCCTACATTTTGTCATGAATGCAACATCTCCCAACTGTATCATACAATTGTGTATGACATACAACTGTATCATACAATTGTGTTTGTAAATATTCTTATCGTTCAATTTTGTTTAGCTTCTTTAATTTTTTAATTGGAACAGAATTGATGAAGACCATCAGCAGATCTAATTTGCTGATTTTATGATAATTCCTTGTAAGCTGTTAGTTGTTTTTTTCTTCTCGTTTTTTCTTTTTCAGAGCTTTCACCCCATAAAGAAATACAAATTAATGCTTGGAGCTATTTGCAGTTTCTCAGGGATGCATTATCGCAGTGCGTTTGCATTCTGATTTCTGGCTTCTCATGGGATTACACGGGGTTCTTTAATGGACAAGTTTGCAGTTATACTGTTGTGTTCTATTGCTGGCTGGCCATTGAGTTAGTATTAGAATTATTCTGGACTGCTATCTTCAAAGTTAGAAATTTGAAAATGCTTTTGAGCAGGTAAAAATTAAGGCAATGGATATACATTACCACTTCAAAAACACACATACAAAGTTGACGCTCAATAGAACTCAGGCACATCGATTTTAAGACTTTCTACACAATATTGAATAGAGAGGATTCACTATTTCTTTCAAATTCAGACTACGATCAATTACGGCTCATCCCATTCGTCATTCTTGTACGAAACAAGAGTGTCAACCTTGTGTATCTGCAGCTCCACAAAGAAACAAGATAATACGAGGTCAGACGAATTTTCTTATAGATGCCATATAACTTGTTCCTCCGCAGCCCCAGAAACAAACAAGATAATACGATGAATTTTCTTATTGATGCCATAATAACTTGTTCCTCCACTTAAATTCCAAAAAAAAAAAAAACTTTGTTCCTCCACAATTACCTTGGTATCAAATGAATGCAGTTTCACCATCTGCGGGTTTGCAATTAGTTTAGGGTCACTCTCAATCCAAGTAAATGGGACTGCAACATCTTTATCTGTGTATGCTAATACGTCAAAAACACCTAACAGCAGATGAAGGGATTGAATCAATTAACTCAGATTATCTATCAGAGCAATGAACCTACAACAGAACATCAAGATCTTACAAGATTCATCAAGACATGGCAGGTAAGTGATGCTTGAAGCAATCTGACGCATGATTGCCTGTATCTCTCTCATAATCTCTTTGTCACTCTTTTCCCTTGACACTCTGAGGTCAAACAGCAAGCTATGAGACTTTAAAGAGATGAGATGAAGATTGCACAAACACGGAGAAATAGTTTTTTAAGTTCTAAGGTTCATACTTACCCTTTCTCAACGACCTCGGTATCAGTTTCAATGCTGAAATTCCATCTCTCGAGGACCTCATTAGTGGTCTTGCTCATTATCACAAGAACAATCCTCTGTAACTTCCCAGCTTCCAGCCATTCTTTGAAAAAAAATTCATAGCCGTTATTACAGGAGTCATCAACAATCATCCATCAGACAAAACATTTTCTATCACAAACTTTATTTATATCAGAGTTCAACGAGCATCTGCTTTTGTCCAAGTAATCCATCATACAATAAGGATGTTTGATTTCTTTACCCTACATATTCTCTAAGAGTTTCAAAAGGAGAATGCTAGAGAAGAGAATACCAGATAATTGTGCGGTAAGATTGGCAATGAAGGATTTAACACCCTCGTCTTGGGTAAGCAACATTGGGAGACCATATTTCTTTACTTTCACAAAACTCTCCTCTGGGTAAACCCCACGATTGTAGAGTATACTAAAAGTCGTAAACAAGAATAAGAATACTCATCAATTTTCTTTTCAAGATCCACTAAGCAGAGTAGAAGATCAACCATATGATAGACGCTAAAGTTCAAGAAAGCCATGAGCTATACCTGTTCGCTGCATAACCTGAAACAGGTTTAATCAAAAGAACAAAACTTGTCAGTAGCTTGAAGAATCCCAATCCCAAGAAAACCCAACTATTAAAACATATAATCGAATCAAAGAAAGGCATAAAAGCACCAAGGATTAGGAGCAATACATACCAAAGAATTCACTGACAATCGCTGCAGAACCCCTTAGAGTGATAATGTCTTTAGCGACGGTTTTTGAGGCCATTGCTTCCCTTTTCTTTGCAAAAATCTTGACTTGGAGGTTCTAAATCTCTAACTACGACTGAATCCCCTTTAAATCAAGCTAACTCTCTCCCTCTAAATCCTATACTCTGCTACAATTGTTAAGAAATTCAGAGAAAAATAGATTTGAATTCTTAAGAAATAGAGATTAGTATTTGAGAAAATGAAGAAGAAAGCTCGGTAACGGCTAGTTTTGCTGGGTTGGTCCCAACGGTCAGATTTTAAAATGCGCCTTTAACGTTAAGGCAAGTGGTCCGGCTTATTAATTTATTCTCAGTTTTTGGAAACCGCAGTCAGGGGAAGCGTCGTGTAATTGCAGACTTGTAGTGGCCGACACGTCGGTTGTTCACAGATTTTATGGTCATAACCTTGACAAGTTTATGGTTAAAGTGCCGAAAATGTATTTTGAAACTTATCATTTACAATAAAGTATAATTTGAATCAAAACGATTTAAAATGTGCAAATTAAATTTTAATATTTTTAAAACGTGCAAAACAAGCTTGAAATAGATGGAAGATTTAACGGGGTTAACTTCCTGTCAGTTAAATATCACATTAATACTAACGTAGTATTATTTTTTTATATTTTTAAATGAAAAATGGACTCCGTTACTACATAATTAGTTTTTAAATCAATTAGAAAGTAGACTCCATAATTATTAGAAATTTATAGAAGTGTATCTTATGGTATTACCAGGTTTCAAATCACCTGTACCGTATAATCCTGTGCCCCCTGTGCGAACAACATCCCCTCCATTTAATTTTTCTCTTTCCAAGTGATTGCATGGCTGGATGGTGTTGGGAACACACGGGTACTGGGTATATGGAACAGGGGAATTGATGCCGGTATTACCACACTTTTATAGATGTTTGATAGTGGGTCTCACTTGCCACATGACAATGAAACTTACTTTTATAGATTTTTTGACATGACATTCAATTAATAGGGAATTAACCCTGTCAAATTTTCCATCCACTTAAGACCTATTTTGAACATTTTGAAAATGTTAAGGGTTTAATTTGAACGCTTTAAAACATTAGGATCTATTTTGTATTATATTATATATTATAAACTTTGAGATTTAAAATATACTTTTAGCCATGTTTAAAATTGTTTTTGTCCATGAGATATTAATGGGCTCGTACCAATTCAAGACTTTTTCAATTGGATCACCTTCAACAAATCACCAAAGAAAGAGCAAAGATAGGCAAGTCCCACTAAAGGGTGGTTCAACTAATGGTATTTACTCTATCAATTCAAAAGTTTTATATTTAAAGCGCTCATTGAGAGACAATAGAACAAGACTGCAAATCTTAGATGTTTGTCAAGCCTTTAAATGATTAAATAATTTATTTAGAATATATAATTTATAAATTACTATAAACATACAATAATTAATTTAAAATAAATTTAAAAAATTTAAATTTTACTTAATTTTTCAATACTAATTTGAATTATGAGGAATTTGATTATAGCGATCTTTCTTACATGTTTCATATAGTTGATAAATTAATTGAATATATTTATATACCTATCTTTAGTGTGTTTTGCTTGTTATTTAATAATTTTATAATGTTTTGGTACTTATTTTGCTTCAAGTATATTTATAGGTGATAATTGCCTTCATAGTCTAAAAGGAAAAGAATTTAGGTGAAATCGAGGCATAAAACTAAGATTTGAAGCAACTTTGGAGATACATGATCATGTATAGTGATCGTGTAAGCCACTGTAAATGTTTCGAGCTTTGGAGAATGATATTTCTGCTCGTGTAGAGATACATGCTTGTGTATGTTGCTCGTAAGCTTCTATGACAGTATAAAGTCATGATTGAAAGGAAATTTTGAGATATATGGTCACCTACACAATTGTGTATATTTCAAAAACTCTAGTTTTTACTGTAAAAGGAAATTATGAAGGCAAGATAAGAAGGGAGGCATTTAAAGTCGTATTAGATACTAGAGAAGAAGCAATTCTAAACAGAGGACGAGAAAAACACGAAGATTATGTCATAAGATTCGATAAAGAGCAACCTTAATCAAAATTGCAAGAAGATTTCATTAATGACAAAAAGGGGACATATAATATAAATTCTTTTGTTTCTATTTGTTCTTCTAAATATTTAATTTTGGATTTATTTTCTATGTTTATGAACTAAAATATTTAGTGCCTAAGTGTGATGAATCCTAAGTTGGGATGATAGTATGATATAATCTTTTATTAAATGCAGTTTTATTAATTAGTTTATTGTGATTCAATTATGCAATTATATTCTTGAACTGATATGTCTGGAATATTAGCCAATATTGGATTTCATATGATTGAGATTGAGATTGAAAAATCCTTTTGTATGTATAAATCTATCATAGTTGGAAGGAGTTGCATGCAAACCTAGAGATAGGTTAACATAAATTCTCTGGATTAGGGTCAAACCTAATAGTGAAATTCACAAATCGAGTAATGCATCTTAAGGGCTTTAACTAGAAAGAGATTTCAGTTAACCAACCAAAGGTTAGTTGGTAATAGTCTTGAGAAACATATTAACATAAGATAAGAATTTTCACGGCCTAATAATCAATAGTTTAATTGTATGATAAAGGGTTAATGTTTAAGATATCTTAGGAGGATTCATCACATAGGTACTACTAATTTGATATTTGACTAATCGTAGTATTTTATTTATCCTAGTTTTTTATTGTGTTAACTTTAGTTTAGTTTTTTTAGTTTAATTTTCAATTAAATTTAAAACCTGATTTGGTGATTAGATAATAGAAAAAGGGTTTATATTAGTACTTATAACTCTTATGAGATTAACCTGTACTTGTAAGTGCTAGCTACCGCTACACTGTGCACTTGTGGTTAAAACTTTCTTTATAAGCACACAAAATAAAATCAATCAAGTTTTTGGTGTCTTTGCTAGGGATTATAATATTAAGAAAGCTGAGGTTTTATTAATCTAGCCATTATTTTTTTTATTTTTGTTTCTAGCTTATTTATTTATTTTATTGACTTTTTTTCTTGTCTTTCATAAATCTTGAGGTTAGTTTATCAACTGAGGTAATCTATCGAGCTTAGTAGATGAAGATCCAGATATTGAAAGAACAACTCGTAGAAATCTCTGCAGAACACAACTTTCAGAGTTTGAGTTAGATAAAAAAATAGAGAATTTAGAAGGTCATATTAATACCGAAGAATTATGAACTATGGCAGGCCAACCAAGAACGATTTTTGATTACACTAGAGCAGACTTGACAGTAATGGAGTCCAGCATTGACAGACCGATTGTTAACGATAACAATTTTGAAATTAAGCCAAGTATTATTAAGATAATGTAACAGTTTGTTCAGTTTGATAGGCTATGAGATGAGGACCCCAATGCATATATCTTAAACTTTTGGAGAATTGTGATACTTTCAAGTTCAAGGGTGCCAATGACAACGCCATAAGATTGAGGTTATTTCCATTTTCACTTAAGGGCAAGGTAAAGCAATGGCTTAACTCTCTGCCTAGATCATCACTTACTATATATGGGATCAAGTAGTAGAGAAGTTTCTTTTGAAGTACTTTCCACCTGTTGAACAAGTTTTATATCTAATAAAACTCTCAATACTTGTAAGTATACAGATTGTATCTTGTAGCATCGAAAGATATTGTTCCCATAAGGATTATGCAATAGCTAACAATATGAACCTAATACTTTGTCTAAGGTAATATGAAATTGAATTGAATAAAAATCAATAACATAAAGTAAAAAAAGAAATAAATGAAACAAGTAAATAATAAAAGCTGCCAATAAAATTTGAGATTGATCAAGATTGAATATTTAGGAACTATTCTTTCCCTATTTTTTCCCCTTAGTCTTGTTGAATCAATTTATGTGTTTGATCCTAGATATTCTAAGGTATTGATTACTCTCTGTTAAGATCTAATTAATTAACTCTAATTGAATCCGAAAATTTCAGATTTGCAACCTCTCGATTTACAAAACTTTCCCTAACGTTTTCAATTAGATTTAAAGTTATCTATTGGATAATTAATTTCTTACACAAGATCTCTCTTCGAATGATTGTTAATTGGATAATTATGGGACTTATTAGGCTGCCAAATATCGTTGCACAATCTAATCTGATTACTTTGACTCACTCTCTTGATTTATTGTCAAGTATAAGCATACATAATTATCACAAACACCAGAATATGTATTGAAATCAACAAGAAATAAATTCATAAAATAAATCTAGAAAATCAAGAAAATCAGATTTCTAATAGGGATCTAGGAACCCATAAACATGATAAACATCAAGAAAATCAGATTACATATCAAGCATAATGAAAGAAACTAAAAGGAAAAGAGAAAAAACTGTTTAATTCCCTGATTTGGAATGTTGGAATTTTATAATGTTCTTCTTGATCTCTCCACTTTGATTCAATTTGATCTGTGGCTGCTTTTTTTTGTGTCTTTCTTGTTCTTAAATAATATATTAGGGTCTTGGGGGTATAACTAAGGTTCCCCACTTTTTTTTATTCTAAAGATAGCCCCAAAACATCAAAAGACCCAAAAAAAAAAACTCACGTGCTGGAAAAACTGAAATTTACTAGAATTGTTGTCTAGGAGATGCACGATCTGATGCACGGTCGTGCATCATAATAGTGTATAACTTAAAAATCTCCAATATTTGCAATTTTTCACGAGTTAAGAGATATACATGGCCATAAACGCAACCATGTATCCTTAATTTGCTTCAAATCTTCCTTGTTCTTTAATTATTTTATTTCTAACACTCACAAACACATCAAACACCTCATGAAACATAAAATTAAGATCCAAATCACGTTGTAAACCATATAAACACTTAAAATATAAACAATAATAAGATAAATTTAAGCCTATACACATGATAATCATCTAAGAAACACTTAAAAGCACACTTAAACATATATCAAAACATAGTATAATTTACACCTATCACCACCATCAAAGACTACCATGCTGAGGAATGATATCTCCTCCTATTCCCAGACTAACTTAGAGACATTATATGACACATGGGAGAGGTTCAAGGAGATATTAAAGAAATGCCCACATCATAGATGGATGCAAATTCAAACCTTCTACAATAGGCTAAATTAGACTATAAGGCAGATAATAGATGCAACGATTAGGGGTACTCTGAATAACAAGACACTAGAAACAGCTATGACCTCAATGAAGACATGGCTATGAACAATTATTAATGGTGCTCTTTTCAAGTAAGACTTAACAAGCCAATGAGAGTATAAAAAGTGGATGCAGTGGTGCAATTGGCAAACCAAGTTATAGCTCTAAATAGAAAAATTGATGGGTTGACTATGAATCCACAATTCCAAGTTATATAATATGAGGTGTGTGGGCTAAGGCATTCAGGAAAAGACTATCAAGCACTACAGCCCAAACATGTGGATTACATGGAGAATGCTTTTAGACCCCAGAACAATCTGTACAGCAATATGTACAATTCGAGATGAAGGAATCACCCTAATTTCTTTTGGGGAATCAGGGGAAAGCAAGGAACAACCCTTCACCAAAATTTTAGCAACAATCACCTCAAGCTAAAAACTTGACTCTAAAAGATATGTTGTCTAAATTTTTTTCAATAATCAGATGTAAGACATTAGAGAACAGAGGCTTCTATAAGTAACTTAGAGATTTAGGTCAGCCAACTATCAAAATTATTATTTAAAAGACCAAAGGGGAGTTTGCCTAGTACCACCAAGACAAATCCTAAAAAATATGAAGGCATTAACCTTTAGGAGTGGAAAGAAAGTGCAAGTTGATAGCAAGATCCAAAGTGAGGAGGTGATTAACAAAAAGAGTCAAGAGAAAGCTAAAGATGTAGTGCACCCTTCAAAAATTAAGGAATTCTAGCCTACTATCCTATATCCTGCTAAGTTGAAGAAAGATTGGATGCATGAGCAATTTGGTAAATTCCTTGAATTGTTTAAGCAACTTCATATTTAACTTATCTTTTGTTGAAGCTCTTTCGCATATGCCCAAGTATGAAAAATTCTTGAAGGAGTTACCATTTAAAAAGAGGAAGCTAAAGGATTTATCTACTATGAGATTAAGTGAGGAATGCTTAATAATCCTACAAAACAAATTACCCAAAAAGCTTAAAGATTGAGGGAGTTTTAT
Organism: Erythroxylum platyclados; assembly: GCA_027563515.1. NCBI lineage: Eukaryota > Viridiplantae > Streptophyta > Magnoliopsida > Malpighiales > Erythroxylaceae > Erythroxylum > Erythroxylum platyclados. The sequence continues at coordinate 4,881,743 of JAOQMM010000001.1, forward strand.
TATCCCTTGTTTAATTGATAATTTGGCAATATAACAGGCTTAGCTGATTTGGGGGTAAGCATAAATTTGATCCCTACAAATTATTCAAAAACCTAGGATTAGAGGAACCCAAACCCACTGAGATGAGCATTCAACTGGACGATAGATATGTTAAATATCCTAGAGGTATCATCGAGGATGTACTCTTTAAAATTGATAAGTTCATCTTCCTAGTAGATTTTGTAATACTTGATATGGATGAAGATAGAGAAGTACCTTTGCTAGGTTGACCCTTCCTAGCCATAGCTAGACCTTGATGTTAGTGATGGAAAACTAGTTCTTAGGGTGGGAGAAGAAGAGGTTACTTTTGAAATATCTGATGCCATGAGACACCCCTTTGAATATGATGATGCTTGTTATTTTATTGATATTAGTGATTCTGTAGCTTTAGACATTATACAAGAACTTTTGTTTACGGACATGCAAAAGTTTTTTATTTGTTTAAGGTAAGAATGAAGATGAGGCCAATAAGCCTCTTATGAGAAAGAAAGAGTTCACAGGGATTAACAAAGATAAAGAGACGAGGTTAAAACCCTTCGTTGAAGAAATGCTAAAGTTGGAGTTGAAGAAACTTCTTGATTATTTAGAATATCCATTTCTTGAGAAGGATTTAAAACTGCATATAATTATTGTGTTAACTCTAGAAGTAGATCAAAAATAAAAACCGTTAAATGTGGTCAAGAAGCATAAGAGGGCCATTGCTAGAAATATCTCTAACATTAAAGGAATCAACCCTTCTTTTTGCATGCACAAGATTCTAACAGAGGAGGAGTTTGAACCTATGGTACAACTCCAAAGGAGGTTGAGTCCTAATATGAAGGAAGTGGCAAAGGTATGAGGTAATCAAACTCCTAGGGGCTAGTGTGATTTACCCTATTTCTAATAGTTCTTAGGTGAGTCCTGTATAGCTTGTGCCAAAGAAAGGAGGAATGATGGTGGTATCCAATGAGAAGAATGAGTTGATTCATACAAGAACCATCACTGGGTGGAAAGTATGCATCAATTATAGGAAGCTAAATGATGCTATGCGGAAAGATCATTTCCCTTTGCTTTCGTAGACTATATGTTGGAGCGGCTAGTTGGGCACATGTACTATTGTTTCTAGGATGGACTTTTAGGTTATCCCCAATTTTCAATTGCCCCAGAAGATTAAGAGAAAACAATGTTCACGTGTGCTTATGGTATGTTTGCTTATAAGGGGATGCCTTTGGATTGTGTAATGCATGTACTACGTTTCAAAGGTGCATGATAACCATCTTTGATGATCTAGTCGAGGATATAATGGAGGTATTTATGGATGATTTTTTTATGATTATTTTGATTTATGCCTCCATATTTTAAAAAAAGTGTTAGAGAGGTTTAAGAAAACAAATTTGGTGCTAAAATGGAAAAATGTCATTTTATAGTACAGGAAGGCATATTTTTATGTCATAAAAATTTCTCTTAGGGGTATTAAGGTAGATAAAGAAAAAACTAAAGTTATAGATAAATTACCATCCCCTTCCTCAATTAAGGCTATTAGAACATTTTTAGGTTATGCGGGCTTTTATAGAAAATTTATTAAGGATTGTTCTAAAATTGCTAGGCTTTTAACCAAGTAGTAGAGAAAGATATTGTTTTTAAATTTACTCAAGAATGTTTAGATGCTTTTAACATTCTTAAGGAAAAGTTAATGAATGTCTCGATTATGGTTGCACTAGATTATAATTTATCATTTGAGCTAATGTGTGATGCAAGTGATTTTGCAGTAGGTGTAGTACTTGGAAAATGAAAGGACAAAAATTTTCAACTAATTTACTATACTAGCAAGACTTTGATGGATGCCCAAGAGATTAGATCTTATCTAGTTTTGTCTAAAGTTGTTTATACTAACCACTCTGTATTAGGATATTTGCTAAATAAACCAGATGCTAAGTCTAGATTAATTAGATGGATTTTGTTAATGTAGGAATTTGATTTAGAGATTAAGGACAAGAACTAAGCTAAAAACTTAGTAACAGACCATCCATCTTGCCTTGAAAACCTAGATTTGGAGGAGTTGAATAAAGAAGGCATTGAAGATTCATTCCCAAAAGAGTGCCTCTATAATTTTGAGGAGGTAAATGAGTTCGAAACCCCTTGGTTTGTAGATATTGCAAATTATTTAGTGGCTAAGATCTTACTGGAAGGTCTTTCTTATTAGAAAAAGAAGAAATTGTTTACTAATTTGAGGGATTATTTTTGGGAAGATCCGTACTTGTTTCATATCTATGCAGATCAAATAATGAGAAGAAGTGTACCTCACTCTGAGGGGTGGAAGATCCTAGAATATTGTCATGTTGGACCTACTGAAGGGCACTATAATGCAAATAGGACAACTCAGAAGATCAATTAGTCAGGTTTTTATTGGCCTTCAATTTTTAAGGATGCCCAAAGGTATGTTGCTTTATTCAATGGCCAAAAGGTCAAAATAACCCTTAACATTTTTAATTATATTCAAAATAGCCCCTAACGTTTTTTAGTGTACTTTTTAAATCATAACATTTAAAAAACATTCAAATAAGAACCCAACGTTTATAAAACATCCATATTAGACCCTGAGCAATGACGTTGTCAGTGCACCGTCAGTCATCTGCTGACGTGGAGATC
>JAOQMM010000001.1:4887672-4905152 GCA_027563515.1 Erythroxylum platyclados
AAAGGAAAGCTTACTTGGTGGAGCCAGTAGCTCAATCCTGCTGAGAGCTTTCAATCATGCTACAAGCTTCCACTCCATCCCCGTGACCCTCCTAAAATACATGGAAAAGGTTAGAAATAACTCATAACATGCAAAGAAAGAAGCATGGAGTGCAGAAAGAAATGTTTATGGAGGAGCAAAATTTCCCTAATTAACCATCATGCAGATGAATTTCACCCAGATATCCACTATCGGGTCAGAAGAATGGTGCAGCTTCAACTGTGGCTTACGATCACACTTTGTCCGTACTGTCATATCCTGGAAAAAGGAATATGTCACTATACTATGTGTTTTAAGGTCTGAAATGTTTTGTATGGTCTGAAACCTTAATGTTGTAGCCAAACTTTGTAGTTGAGCTTTACGCCTTTCCTTTTATTATTAATTCATTCATTTACATTTTCAAAAACAACTTAAGCATTTTATCAAATCAGTTATTACCTAGACTAACAATTTTAGATCCAAAAAAGATAAATTTATAAGCAAATCGTTAGATAAGAAAATGAAGAGTCAAAAATTTTATAAAAATAACAGATATAACTGTTAAATTTCAATAATAAAATAAAATATATAAGAGTAAGTATAAATACGAAACTAAAAATATTTATTCATTTTGCTATTAAATAATACAAAAAAAGAATGACTATTGATGAGGTTTACAAAAAAAATTGTTCTTGACTTGTTTTAGTGCTAAGATGAAAAAATAATAATTTTACAACAATTACAGTAAAAATTAATAAATTTATAAATTCATGAACACATATACTTAAATAAAAGAAAAAAAAATTGAAATCATTTTTCACATTCAAACTTGATTTATATATTTATTCTTAAAATCCGAATCCAACATTTTGTAGTTTGCTTCATCGAACTTAATGAGCGAAGTCATTTTGCACTTATACATTCCCCGTTTCTAGTTTCTACAAGTATTTGTTAACATGAGGTACCGAACAAATCGACAAAGAAACAAACAAGAAGGTGGTGAGTTGGAACTACATTCTAACTAACTACATAAATGTACAAGTACAATGGATGCGATACATCTAAAGCACTGCATTTATGAAAACCAAGCCTTTTTCGTACTTATGCTGTCAGTGCTATGAACCATTATTGGTTAGGATTGGTTGTACAAGTCAATTGGATATGTTCCAAAGAAATGGGAACATCAAATAATAAAGACTTCAATTCTATCTTTTGCGTTAGTAGATGATGATCTCATCGAAAACAAGAATATATTTGCATTTAAGATATCTTGACTCTAGTAATTGGCGATATTGCAGATCATGAGCCAAGTGGGTGATTTGCAGTTTGCATGAACGAAACTGATTAAGGTGATTGAGCTCTGACACTTGTCTTTAGTGAATCAAAAGGAGTGACGTTCAGAATTGGCATGCACTTTAAGTCTTGGTCATCTCTTGGTCATCACTGAACTCGGAGATGGAAAAGCCGACGAAGGAAGAATCAAAAGGAAGCTGTGCTGATCTGCAGGTATCTTCAAGCAGGCATGAATAATCTTTACGAGTGGAGGAAATTGTCTGTGCCAGTGGTCCTCTACATATCTCTCTTGGTACAGTTGGCTTTTAACATTTGAATTAATGATCAAATTTCCAAGCTTAGCCAGAAAGGTTCTTACTGACCCAAACTTTTCTTTCCTTGGAGAGAAAGATGTCGTCATTTTGTGTTCATTGGTTTCCTTAATTTCCAAAGTTTTGATATTTCATAATGCATAGCGACACAAGTTATATCCTTGAATATGACTTGTGTGAAATGCAACTCAAAAGAAAGCCTAGTCCAAGTTTTTGGATGTAAAATCAAACGTATAGAAAAGATGTTATGTGGTGGGACTTCAAGATATTGGAAATTTGCCGCATTATTATATAACAGTTAATCTAAAAATGCAAGACGGCAATGTACTTTAAATATAACATCCTAATGATTACTACAAAAAAGTTGTTGCAAAATCTCTAGTTCTTTTGTTGTCTTCTCATATACATAAAGTTTCTACTGAGCTGGTAAATGATGAATTCCAGGAAACATATAATTAACTCAGTAGCTGAAAGAGTGAAATGGAAATGTTTTAAAGTAATATTAGCGTTTCTCTCTAAATCACAGGTTCAAGAAAACTGACGGGTTCCGCATCAATAACATACCGCCCTATCTGTGTAGAAGACAAAAACAACAAGTGGTCCGATTCTGTCAGCGATGTTCGGTAAGTGGTCATGCTCTGCAGAGTATCGTCTTGCTGTGTAAACGATGAAAATAAGTGGTCCGGTTATGTGAATTAAGTATGCATATATTTTTGTTCGTAATTTCCGTTTTGCAGTTATCCATAGATTCCACACATTGCTTTGTATTCTTTAAGCTATGTCGCATGTTTTGATACCATCCCAGTAAGCCAGAAATCTCATTAATTTTGGACAAGGTACATTAAAATATTCGCTTGTATAGTTCCCTGGCCACATAAGGCCAAAAGGGTTATTGGAATATTGCAGAACAGGAAGGTTATAGTGGACTTAAATTGCTGTTTTGCTAATATTCCTGAGTACTCATATAGTGGATCCAGGAGCTTATAAAATAGTCCCACCCACCAACCCACATAGAATACAGACAAAACAACAGGTCTAGTTTGGCGACCACAGCTTTAGAAAGGGCTATAAAGATATCAGCCAGATGGGGGAAAAGTTGGAGCTCCAGGGCTGGCATAAATGCTTTAAAAAAGAATTTGAATTGAAAATGCAGGAAAAACAGGTCAATTGGATATGTGTGTGTGTTTAGGATAAGTTTTTCTTTGTTTGTGATAAAATGACGCAACGTAGGATTGGGAAGAACACAACAGATGGATTGGATAAAGATTCTCTTCAGCAAATTACCTCCTTTTGTTTCTATTCCTATCGTACCGGTCTAAAATTATATACTTGAAGACAATCACCGCCATCGGGGTAATAACACCACACGTCTTAGTTTTAACCCTCCACACGTCAACTCAAGTCGGCCGTAAGCATCAAAGTAGTGAGTAGTGCATATTAAACTATCAGAGCGACAGATAAATGGCAGGTACGCCGCTGCCATGCCCATGTGTCGTTAGGGTCATGATTGGCGTGCTCTGAAAAAGCAGTAGTATACTCCACGTGCATTTGTGGTCACGTCAATATATTCCCTTGCTGGTTGGGGCTAACTATTCACCCTTCTTACTATATTGAACCCATTGAAAAACTCAAATATGGTAGTAGTTTCGTAAACTTTTCGATTTTATCGTAATTGCTCTTAACCTAAATAAAATCAGAAAATTAAACGCACCAAAATAAATAAGATCGAGATTTAATAACATAATTCGGTACTCTTTGCCTACGTCTGTGGGACCCTCACCTAGCTTAATCGCTTTCACTGAAGTACAATAGATTTACTCAAGGCTTTACTGAGCCAACACCACTCAACCCTTGACACTATCTCTCAACCTCATTTCCCGTGAAAGATTTTCACACCCAATAGTATGACAGTCTTGTACTAACCTTAATAGAGGATTTTACTCAATAATCTTTTAATGAAAGAACAATAAACGAATAACTCAATTGATTAAATAACCAAGAACAAAACAATAATACACTTGAGAAAAAAAACAACTTTCCTAACAAAGTAGCTTCGTCAACAAAAGAATGAGAAGTTGTCCATCAAAGATCTACTATGAAGCTTCAATATTGTCACTGGAACATCCCACACACAGCAGCCACAAAACTTCTCAAATTAACACACGTTTCATCTTTAAAACGTCATACATGAAGAGCCGCAAAAACACCAAGGCCGCTGGAATTTTTTTGCATAAAAACCACTATCATTGACAGTCCAAAAATCCCTCACAATAAACAGAAAATGCAGCTCCTCCAATCAGAAAAATCAGGACCAAGATAAACACAAAAACGTGAATACAACTATCCAACCGTGTGCCTCTCTAACAGCTTCAGCCAAAGCACCACCGAACACTCAAGATGTAATTTATCTATTGCAAAGTTAAGCTATCATCAAATACCACTGCATCAAAGAAGACCAGAAACTCCACTGATTTTGGTTCACGTTATTCACCAAAAATCCAATAGCATCCACACACAAATTGACAAAGGTGCAAAGGTTTTTCTGTCACTCAACAACCACAAACATCACCTGTGTTTCAGACCCAAGAAAAAGAACAAAACCCTTTGTCACTCACAACAATTCCAGCAAACATTCACGCATCAATCAGCAAAGAAACAGGGATCGTACACTGCCATTTTTGACCTAAGAACCAAATCAAAACCACCCTTCTGCACTAACGAAATTCCAGCAAATTCACACACACCACATCACAACGTACTCCCATTATTTTTACAATCCTACACAAAATCAACTTCTATTGATTGTCAACTACTTGACTACAAGATAATCTTGTATCTTTTTGAATCCAACTCAATCACCAATTTTAAGGTAAGGTATAATCCTTATTGATATCTTATATGTCCAATTAAAGAATATAATATGCCAAAACAAAATTAAAAGATATATGTCATATCTTAACAATCTCCCCCTTTTTGGCATTATTTGTCACAAATAAGAAATTCCCTCTGAATAACATAATTGGACATACAAGTATCAAATTCACAATGCATGTGACATATAGTCCCCCTCAATCTGACATTAAGTTCTAAAGAACCCCCCTTGGGACAAAAGGATGCCAAAAAGCAAAACTAATAGTCACAAAGATACCTTGAAATCTCCCCCTGAATGGAACAGTTACTAAAAACAATCTGATGTCTCCCCTATGGGACAAAACAATATCAAAACGAAGATTGTCTTCAACACAATCAATCTCAGCAAATAAAGAATCATAAGAATGAGCAATAGGTGCAGCGGAAGAATCATAAGCACGCCAAGATGACAATTTACCACCATTCAAAATACTCACGAACATATCATTACTTTACTTCAATTTCATCTTCATAAGACTGATCAAATTCACAAACCCAAACAAATAAAGATGAGTATTGCCAGTGTAGTGAGAGAGAGAGATACCCGAGAGATAAGTCCAAAGTGATGCCCGATTTATGAGAGAGCTGAAACTTGATGAGGATGAGGATGAGGATGGATCTTTGGTGGTGCCAAATAGAAGTCAAAATGAAAACTACTAAAAAAAATAGGACGACAATGTTAACATAAAAACTAAAGAAGACAATTTTCTTTTTCTTTTTCTTTTTTTGTTTTTTTAAACAACAAAAAAATCAACATACTTCAAAAATTTAAAGTACACAGTCCTTGTGCCCCTCGAAGAAATCCAAACCTGGCCTTATCCTCGTCATATCATTTTTGTCATCGGTTTCTTCTTTTGAAGTAACTGGTAATTCTTTAATTCCCGCAGTTACTTCCTCAGCAGCAACTCACTGCGAATCTGGGCAATTTCTTGTTTTTCCTTCACAACGTCTTTATGCTTGTAATTGCCCCTTTCGAATCCAAGTGTGCTTCAGTACCATAGATTTTTGCTACTGGAAATTTTGTATTGGATGTATAGATTTTCAGTTTTGGGTCCTTTAGAACAAAATCTGTAGTAACTAGTAGCATCTCGGCCTTATGTGGGTACAAACCTCTGATTCTTCGTTGAAGTTTCTTCTTGGACAGATCTAGATATATTAACTTTCTTCTCATTCACCTTAGAGCACTCACCCTTATAGCCAATGCCTTGAAGATCCCCTTTAACTTTACCGATTTCCATTAACTTTTCTAAATTTTCTGTGCCTCCATTCAACATTTTCAATCCCTTTTCGATACTTACTAATCTCAGTTTAGCTTCACCAAGCTCATTTAATGCTAGCATCAATTTCTTCTCTAAATCTTGGATGGTATTCTTCATGGAGAAATTCTCTTCCTTCAACCTTTCATTCTTTTTACACATTTTCACCCATTTTTCATACATAGCTTCGTAAGCATCGCAAATATTCTCCTTTTTATCATCTAGACCCCTTTCATCACTGTCATAATCAGATATTAAGCTTTGAGCTGAGTTGTCTACATTTTTCTCGAAATTTTCTGATTTTCCTACTTTTTCGTCTTCAGTTACTTCCTTCTCAGTTACTGTTAAGCAAGTAATTGGACTTTTACTATATAAAGAAACTAACGCAGCATCATTAGCAATTTCTTCTTTACTGCCATATTCACTCTCGGATTCATTCTCACTCCAAGTGCTCGTATAAGATTCCCCTTTTCTCTTCTTCAAGGTGTTAGCACACTCCGCTTGAACATGTCCGAAACCTTGACACTCGTGACATTGAATTTTCTTCACCTTTCTTTCTCCCTTTTGAGTTTTGGCTTGTTATTTGAAGTTGTTCGATGAGCTCCCTCTTTTTTAACTAAACTCAGATCTGTCCTTTTTCACCCTCTTCACCCACTTACCGAACTTTCGTGTTAATAGCTCCATATTCTCATTCTCGTCTGATTCATCTTCTACATCATTTATGTCCTTTCCAGTTTCAGCCTGTAGTGCCAATCCTTTGCCCCTTTCCTGTTTACCCCTCAACAAATTCATCTCAAAATTATTCAGGATTCCAATTACCTTATCCAATGACAAATCATTGATGTCATGAGCTTCCTCGATTGCTGCAAATTTCGGAATGAACCTTGGAGGTAGTGATCTCAGTGTCTTCTTCACTAGTTTCAGATTAGAATATTTCTTCCCGAGTTGATGCGCCTGATTCACTATATCATACAACCTTTCATGAAAGTCTTCGATAGTCTCATTGTCATCCATTTTCAGTTCTTCAAATCTCACAACTAACATCTGAAGTTTTGATGCTATCACAAATTTAGACCCTTCATGAATAGTCTGCAAAATATCTCACGCTTCTTTCACAGATTCACAAGCTGATATCATTGAAAAATAACCCTCATCAACGGCACTAAAGAAGGGGTGTAAGGCTTGAGAATTTCCAAGCGCTCTCTTTTCTTCAGCCCTTGTCCACTCAGATGCATCTTTAAGCACTGCTTCTCCCATTCATCAGTTGTCACCGGATGTGTCTAGCCATGTAACACCAAGTTCCATGCTCTTGTTCCCTATGCCTGAATAAAGACTCTCATCCGTGATTTCCATGCAGGATAATTGGAACCATCTAACAGTGGTGGCCTGATAATCGATGCACCCTCTCTTGTAGCCATGTTCGCGAAACTAGGATCTACACCAACTTGCTTTCAAGTTCTGATTCGGTGACCCACTCTGATACCAATTGAAAAACCCAAATGGGGTAGTAGTTTCGCAAACTTTTCGATTTTACCGCAGTTGTTCCTAGCACAAATAAAATCAGAAAAATTAAACGCACCAAAATAAATGAGACCGAGAATTGGAAATGCAGTTTGGCACCTCTGCGGGGCCCTCACCCAGCTTAATCGCTTTCACTGAAGTATAATAGATTTACCCAAGGCTTTACTGAGCCAACACCACTCAACTCTTGACACTATCTCTCAACCTCACTTCCCGTGAAAGATTTTCACACCCAATAATACGACCGCCTCGTACTAACCTCAACAGAGGATTTTACTCAATAATCTTTAAATTAAAGAACAATAAACGAATAACTCAATTGATTAAATAACCAAGAACAAAACAATAATTCACTTGAGAAAGAAAACAACTTCCCTAACAAAATAGCTTCGTCAACAAAAGAATGAGAAGTTGTCCATCAAAGATCTACTATGAAGCTTCAATATTGTCACTGGAACATCCCACACACAATAGCCACAAAACTTCTCAAATTAACACACGTTTCATCTCCAAAACGTCATACACGAAAAGCCGCAAAAACACCAAGGCTACTGGAATTTTTTCGCATAAAAACCACTATCATCGACAGCCCAAAAATCCCTCACAATAGACAGAAAACGCAACTCCTTCAATCAGAAAAATTAGGACAAAGATAAACGCAAAAATGTGAATGCAATTATCCAATCGTGTGCCTCTCCAACAGTTTCAGCCAAAGCACCACCGAACACTCAAGATATATTTTATCTGTTGCAAAGTTAAGCTATCATCAAAGACCACTGCATCAAAGAAGACTAGAAACTCCACTGATTGTGGTTCACGTTATTCACCAAAAATCTAATACCATTCACACACAAATTGACAAAGGGGCAAAGGTTTTTCTGTCACTCAATAGCCACAAACATCACCCGAGTTTCAGACCCAAGAAAAAGAACAAAACCTTTTGCCACACACAATAATTCCAGCAGACATTCACGCATCAATCAGCAAAGAAGCGGGGATCATACACTGTTGTTTTTGACCTAAGAACCAAATCAAAACCACCCTTCTGCACTAACAAAATTCCAGCAAATTCACACACACCACATCATATCATACTCACGTTATTTTTACAATCCTACATAGAATCAACTTTTATTGAATGTCATCTACTTGACTACAAGATAATCTTGTATCTTTTTGAATCCAACTCAATCACCAATTTTAAAATAAGATTAAAAGATATATATCATATCTTAACACCCCTAATCCGCAATTATGAGAGAAGAAAAAGGATACGAAAAGCCTGATTACTGGAAAAAGGATTTTTGAAAAAATTCCCATCCTAACAGGAAGAGCACAAGGAAATTCAGATTCTCGGCGACAAAATCTGTGTCCTTGGAATGACGACATAATTAAGACATTCTAGGTCTTCATGCTAACGATATCCAACTTGACTTTAGGTACATAGGCTGACAGAGACATTTCCACTGATAAATAAACCGCAAAATCTGTAAGATTCTTGTCCACATGCATTTCAAATATAAACGATAAATTTCTCATCGCAGGAATCCTGACACTCTTGAAATCACTATTTACTACCTTTAAAATCCCACGTGGTTTCTTTCACGTTTTTACAGGTGTGGTTTCTCTACACTGATCCATTCTCGTGCGTACGAAAATTTTTGACTTTGTAATCTTCTGTCGTCAAGAAGGCTGTCATTAGTTTCACCATTCAGAATTTTTTCTTTTTTCTACCATTTTGCAGGTCCACTCTTTGAAGAGACAACTGCATCTGGTTCATTATCAATGTCTGTTATATATTAAGGATTTTGAGTGGCTGATCAGAAGCTGGAAAGTCCTGTTAAGATGAGCAGAACGGATGTTTTCATAGAGATTGTTAATGTCGGATTTGTGATACTACTAGTGGGATGGTTTTTGACAGATGTCTTGAAGCGAAGGGGAGTTAGAGATTACTTGAACGCAGATGAAAAATCATTGAAACAGTGGACAGCTTTTACTATAATCACTTTTCTTTCCAACCTCATGGTTTCAATGATGTACATCGGTTTTGGGATATATGAACATTGGTACCGTGGAACTGTCACGCTTAAATCTGTCTTCTCAGCCATGACTTGGATTTTTGCAACTGTGGTTGCTTTCTATTCCCAGAACAGGACCCTCACAGAAGGTAGGAGGTGGCCTATGGTCTTGATTCTGTGGTGGTTCTTCTCTTGCATCCTCGATTCACTTTCTATCTCCTTTCACTTGATTAGCCTTTTCACTTCAACAAATTTTCCGTACCCCTGGCCTCAAGTTGACATTGTTTCTTTTCTTTCCTTACCATTGCTAATCCTACTCTCTTGCAAAGCTCTAACATCCCGGGGCAATGTCAAGCCACATAACGATCTCCAACACCCATTGCTACAAGAAGAAACTGAAAAGTTGCTGGAAGATCTAAGTAGCTTCAATAGTGCTGGAATTTTGAGCCGAGCTACTTTTCGATGGCTAAATCCACTATTCAGCAGAGGAAGAAATAAAAAACTTGAGTTATCTCACATTCCTCCAGTTCCTAACTCGGAAACAGCCAAGTTTGCCTCATCGTTGCTTGAAGAATCACTGGGGAAACAGAAAACTGAAACCTTTGAACTTTCCAAGGCCATAGCTTATGCTGTATGGAGATCTCTAATCATAAATGGACTTTTTGCAGGTACCTAGTTGTTTCTTTATTACTTACTTTATTCTGGTTTAAAGGCGGCTAATTTGTGGCCTCTTCATCTCTTTTAGGTACCAACACAATTGCTTCTTACATGGGTCCTTTTCTGATCACAAACTTTGTGAACTTCTTGTCAAAAAAGGATGATAATTCAAGCAACCAATACGGGCTCATTCTAGCTCTGATCTTCTTTTTCTCAAAGACAACAGAATCATTAGCTCAGCGGCAATGGTATTTCGGTGCACAACGCATTGGCGTAAGAATAAGGGCAGCTCTCATGGTGTTGATTTACAAAAAGTCTTTATCTGTTAAACTTCCTGGTTCAAGCAATGGCAAAATCATCAATACGATCAATGTGGATGTCGACAGAATTGGAGACTTCGCCTTGAACATTCATGGAGTATGGTTGCTACCAATCCAAGTATTTTTGGCCCTCATTATTCTGTACAGAAATTTAGGTGCTGCCCCATCCTTAGCTGCCTTCTCTTCCACAATTTTGGTCATGGTGAGCAATATTCCTTTGGCCAGGAAGCAAGAAAGGCTCCACTCTAAGATCATGGAATCAAAGGACACAAGAATCAAAGCAACTTCAGAGACTCTCAAGAGCATGAGAGTCTTGAAGCTTTATTCTTGGGAGCCGTCATTTTTAAAGAAAATTCTTCAGCTTAGGGAGACAGAGAGTAACTGGTTGAGAAGGTATCTTTATACATGCTCAGCAATAGCCTTTCTCTTTTGGGCTTCACCAACTTTAGTCTCTGTTATTACTTTTGGAATCTGCATTCTATTGAAAACACCATTAACAACAGGCACAGTCCTATCTGCTCTTGCGACCTTCCGAATACTGCAAGAACCAATTTACAACCTGCCAGAGCTCATATCCATGATTGCACAGACCAAGGTTTCAGTTGAACGCATAAAAGATATTTTGAGAGAAGAAGATCAAAGGAAGCAAATATCTTATCAACCCACACAAGCATCTAGCGTAGCGATTGAAATAGAGATTGGGGAGTATGCTTGGGGGGTAAATGAACAGTTCCTGGCTAAACCCACGATCAAACTCACAGAGAAGATGCAAATAATGAAGGGTCACAAGGTTGCAGTTTGTGGATCGGTGGGGTCTGGCAAATCAAGCTTGCTCAGCGCTATACTTGGAGAAATTCCCAGGATATCAGGAGTAGGAATTAAAGTTCATGGGAGAAAAGCTTATGTCCCGCAGAGTGCTTGGATTCAAACAGGAACAGTGAGCGAGAATGTGTTGTTTGGGAAGGATATGAATAAGGATTTCTACGAGGAAGTTTTGGAAGGATGTGCTCTGAAACAGGACATTGAGGTTTGGATGGATGGCGATCTGACTGTGGTGGGAGAGAGGGGTATAAACTTGAGCGGAGGACAAAAACAGAGGATTCAACTTGCAAGGGCTGTATATAGTGATTCAGATGTTTATATCCTGGACGATCCTTTCAGTGCGGTTGACGCACATACTGGGACGCATCTGTTCAAGGCAAGCAATTTCTTGGTATTATTGTTTGTTCCTATCTAGTAGTTGTTTTTTTTTTCCCCCTTAAGAATCGAGTGGCTTTTGCAGAAATGCTTAATGCAACTCCTGTCACAAAAGACTGTCATTTATGCCACTCACCAGTTGGAGTTCTTAGATGCTGCAGACCTTGTTGTGGCAAGTAACTAGAACCTCAGATCATAATATGCAGATATCAGTATCATAATCCTCATTCAAAGCCTATTGACCTCAAATCATATACACTTCTCGCAGGTGCTTAAAGATGGTGTAATAGTCCAGTCAGGAAAATATGAAGAATTGATTGCAGATTCTACTGGGGAGCTCGTTAGACAGATGCTTGCCCACAGAAAATCGATAAACCAAGTGAACCCGTCTTCCGTGCATAGAAACTTAACTGGTCGATCTTCTCAGTTAAGTCAACCTGAAGTGATAGAAGAACCGCTGAAGGAGCCAATCAATAATGGTAGGTTACTGGAGAGACGTCAAGAAGAAGAAACTGAAACCGGTAGAGTGAAATGGAGTGTTTACTCTACTTTTGTTACTTCAGCTTATAAAGGAGCCCTTGTTCCGGTTGTCCTTCTGTGTCAGATCCTCTTCCAGGGATTGCAGATGGGTAGCAGTTATTGGATTGCTTGGGCAGCAGACCAAACACACAATGTCAGAAGAGAGCAGATGATTGGGATATTCACCTTGTTGTCGGGTGGAAGCTCCATCTTTATATTGGGTAGAGCTGTTTTGCTAGCTACCATTGCAGTTGCTACTGCTCAGCACCTCTTTATCGGAATGATCAAGTCAGTTTTTCGAGCACCCATTTCGTTCTTTGATTCCACCCCTTCTAGTAGAATCCTCAACAGGGTCAGTAATGAATAGTTATTTGAGTTTCTATTTCGTCTATTTTATATATATTTTAAAACTGACATTTTCCTTTTTCGTGTGTCCTCTCAGTCATCAACAGATCAAAGCACAATTGATACCGACATTCCATACAGATTAGCAGGACTGGCATTTGCATTGATTCAGTTGTTGAGCATCATTATTCTCATGTCCCAAGCTGCCTGGCAGATCTTCATCCTCTTTCTTTTCATCCTGGGAATCTCCATCTGGTATCAGGCAAGACAAACAATTAACTTTGTTATCATAACATAATTTGCTCAAATCACATTAACAGCTTCATATCTTACTTTTCTATCATGTATATGGTAAAAACTCCTATTTTGATTGGCTAATTACATATCGTATAGGCATACTACATAACCACTGCTAGAGAACTGGCTAGGATGGTTGGAATCAGAAAGGCTCCGATTCTGCATCACTTTTCAGAATCCATATGTGGGGCCGCAACGATTCGTTCTTTCAATCAAGAAGAACGATTCTTGATGAATAATCTCAGGTTAATTGATGATTATTCTCGCATTGTCTTCCACAACTCAGGCACGATGGAATGGCTGTGTGTTCGGATAAACTTTCTCTTCAATCTTGTCTTCTTCCTTGTTCTGATCATCTTGGTGAGCCTTCCCAAATCAGCCATTGAACCTAGTAAGAACCTTGCCCCTACATTAAACTAGTAACAGTTAACGTAGAGTTATGGTTACTCGTTCTAATTTTAAGTTTTTAGCCGTTGTTGATCATTAAGGACCTAGTATGAAACTTTCTTCTTTTAAAAGTAATTCTTAAAATTAGAAGTGATTTCTAGTAAACTATTAGTTTAAGGTAATAAATTTTATTTGTTTTAAATTCTATGATTGTTTCTTACACTTGCTTTTTATTCTTTATCTAAATTTCAGCAATCCTTAAATTTTTAATGACAGACAGCATCCTTCTACATATTGTACATCAGTAAAACTTTGTTAATCTTTACTAATAACTGTCACTCAATAATGGTTGGTCGACTTGGTCACAGGCTTGGCAGGACTAGCAGCTACGTATGGTTTGAACCTTAATGTTCTCCAGTCTTGGGTCATATGGAACCTGTGCAACGTTGAGAACAAAATGATATCTGTTGAAAGAGTTCTTCAGTTCACTAACATATCCAGTGAAGCTCCGCTCGTGATTGAAGATTTTAGGCCAAGGCCTGAATGGCCAATGGACGGGAAAATTGAGCTTATAGATCTCCATGTCCAGTATAATCCTTCTCTCCCAATGGTCTTGAAAGGGATAACTTGCACCTTCCCTGGAGAAATGAAAATCGGTGTTGTAGGCAGAACAGGTAGTGGAAAGTCCACTTTGATTCAAGCTCTGTTCAGGGTGGTTGAGCCCTCACGAGGACAGGTTCTTATAGATGGACTAGACATATCAAAGATGGGTTTGCAGGACTTGAGATCCAGGCTTGGAATAATTCCTCAGGACCCCACATTGTTCCAAGGAACTGTAAGGACTAATCTGGATCCTTTGGAAGAACACACAGATCAGGAAATCTGGGATGTAAGTACCAGAAGTTGTGTCTTTTGTACTTTGAAAAAGTTAAGCATATTTTAACTGGAAAAATTTGTTTTGCAGGTTCTTACGAAGTGTCGCCTTGCAGACATGGTAAAGCAGGATCTAAGACTTCTGGATGCCCCAGGTACAAATTTGTGTTTCTTGAACAATCTTCATGCAGCCCTTTTCTTCCCATTTTCAGAATTTTTACATGATCCTGTTGCTGATTTATGAAAATGAAATGAATTGGACGCACAGTTGCTGAAGATGGGGAAAACTGGAGTGTTGGTCAGAGACAACTTGTTTGCCTGGCAAGAGTACTCCTAAAAAGGAGAAGAATTCTAGTATTAGATGAGGCCACAGCATCCATTGACACAGCAACAGACAATGTCATTCAGAAGACAATAAAAGAAGAAACAAGTCGATGCACAGTTATCACAGTGGCACATCGAATACCTACAGTTATTGACAACAACTTGGTTTTGGTTCTTGATGAAGGTGAGCTGAGAATAACCTACGCAAACACATGATATTGCTATTTGTTACTAAAAAATATGTAATCATCTTCCAACTGCATTGATTCTTGCAGGGAAGGTTGTAGAATATGACTCTCCAGTGAAGTTGCTTGAGGATAGTTCTTCTTACTTTGCCAAGTTGGTATTAGAGTTCCGGAGGAGAACATCTAAGAGTAAGAAAGGAACTACTCCTAATTGTTGATAGAATAAGTTTCATCTTTTCCCTTACATCCTAATACAGCCTGGGTTAAAGCCATAAGTATGAAAATGTGTATAAAAGAGAGGTAGAATGAGTAGAATGATCTTAATAGCTTTACTGGCAGTTCGAGGGAATTATTTACATGGTTGACATGTCACTACCATGGGAATAAGGGTTAATTACCAACAAATTTCAAACTTTACTTAATTTTGTAATTATAGATTGAACTCTAAAAGGTGGCAATTAAATACTTGAACTTTCAACTTTTTTCAAATATAGACCGACGTTAATGTCTTTGTTAACGGAGTTGACATGATACTAAGTGTAAGTCAATTTCACATCAAATTATAATTAAATGAAATTAATTGTTATTAATTCACTTTGAGGGGATTAGGCATACGAAGGAAGGGAGTAAATGGACAAGAAAAATAAATCATCTAAATTGAAAACCAATCTTTATACGAAAACGTATATAAACCTTACAAATCAAGGCGAGGCAATAGCCTATGTTATTTTTATCTTTCGTTCTTCTCTTTTTCTGATAAAAGTTTATGTTTCTTCTTTTGTGGTTGAGAACTTGTTAGAGAGAGAAAGTAAGTTAGTAAGAGAAAAGAAAATGGAAAATTTTCAAACGAAAGAAATGAGGGATTGTGTTTGGAATGAGTGAGTGAAGAAGAAGAGAGACTTTAACCACCATCAAAATCAATTAACATAGGGTTTTAGGTAGATGGCAGAAGAGGGGAGAAGGGTAGGTTAGGGTTTTCTTTTTTACTTTTATTTTATTAAAAACTTATGTGGATTTAACATGATACATAGCATCCTACATTTACCATAACATAGCTAATGTGGCTTACGACGTCAGTTTTGTTAACGGAGAAACTAACGTCAGGCAATATTTTAGAAAAATTGAAAGTTTAAGTATTTAATTGTCATTTTTTAAAGTTTAGGCTATAATTACAAAATTGTGTAAAGTTTAGGATTTTTTTTTAATAATTAACACATGAGAATAATGTGTTCATGCTCTCTACAAAGAAATTTTTGTTATAGTATGAGTTGTGTAACTCTTGAGATGGACTGTGTGATTGTAAGATTTAGAAGTGTGCTAGAAGGAGTTCTAAACATTCAAAATTTGTAAGGTTTGTCTTGAGTCTCGAAAAAGAAGAGTTGTAGTAGTTTACTATTTAGCCATCAAACAAGAATCATAATGAATTTGGAATCCTAAGCAAGGTTAGAGAGTGAACATAGATGAGAAGGATTGCACCACTACAAATCATATGTATTCCCCTCTTCTCTTTTCTCTTTAATTGTCTATATTGCTCTTAAATATTGTTATCATATTTGTTATACATGTTTTTCTTTATGTGATTGGTTGCTTCGATTTATCAGTTAGACACTTAAGATTGCAAGATTATTGGTGCGAAGAGACTAAGACTATTTCAGTATTGCCTTTGTCGTTGTCTCTAATTTAGTTAAGTCACATATTAAGTCCAAAGCAATTAATGCAGGAACATTTGTGCTTATTTTGATATTATTTTCAAGATTAATTATGCATTTTTATATTTGCATATAAGGTGTTTGATAAATTACAATTGAGTATTTTTTTAGTTTGACTCACTCAGTTCACCCTCCCCTTCTTTGTTCCTTAACAACTTTTTAATTTCATATTAAATTATGATGATTGGAATATTGCCTTTAAAAGGAAGGATGACTCATAAAAAAAGGTATGAGGTTTGACATCCTTGGCAGATTTCTTGAATCTCCTTAGTAAACAATGCAGACCACCATGTGATTTGCTTAATTCTTCAAAGAATTTCTATGGATTAATATTTGAAAAAAATACTCTTATAGTTTGTTAGACCTAAATATTCCTTTTTATTAATTTTTGTTAAATTTTGATGCAATTGATAAATGACATGAATTAAAATATGTTATTTATCATTTTTGTAAAAAAAACTAATAAAATAAATGTGTATGTTCATTTAATACGGATTTTATAATACAAATTGCAAAAATAAGTAAAAGCATAGAGATGTGTGACATCTGTATTGTTATGACAAGAAGTAACATGAAAATGAGCCAAAAAGTATTTAGTAAATAAGTGTAGAGACTAAGAGGTGTAAATTTTTTCATTTGACAATTGGCTAAGAGGCTAGCTGTTGTGTGTGTGTGTGAGTGTGTTTTAACTGGAGAAAAGGATGTTTTCTCTTGTAATTTTCTTTTGTGAACTATAATTAAATTCAAGCGATAAGGTTTATCTACCTAATGACAGAAACATATTGATTCGACAGATAAAGCAGCCAATGTTCTGCTTACATATTGGAATTGACTTGACTTGAATTATAAAAAATAATTGATAAAAAGTTTGTATTATTTTTTCAAAATTTAAAGTTTTTTTAAAAAATAAGAATATTGAGCATAATAATTATTCTCTTGGAAATCTATGGGCATAATTAAAATTTAAAGTATACTATTCTATTCTAAATAAAATAATCACAAAGATTCAGAACTCTTTTTTTTTAATATTTGAAAGAAATCTATAATCAAAAGTTAAATTCTGTTAAGATATATGTCAATATCTTAATTATTTAATTTTGGAAATTATTTGATAATTGGACTTAGTTGAGTTTTTGTGGGACTCTTCTCAGACAAGTTTGATAAATTTCAAATTCTAATTAAGATGAGGTAGAATTTACATTGGATTTATGTTTGACTTGGATTTAAACATCAAAAGGGCTATCTTGGATAATATTTTTGATATGATAAGTTTCAAATCCTAATTAAGATGAGGTAGAATTTACATTGGATTTGTGTTTGACTTGGATTCAAAAATCAAA
>JAOQMM010000001.1:4905252-4926166 GCA_027563515.1 Erythroxylum platyclados
ATACTTAGGCCAATAAAGATTCCTATTATAGAGGAACCTAATGAGTGAATTCTTACAAAAAGCATAAGACGTAGCTGAAGTAATAGAAATCAAATAGGCCATTCCTATTTGCTACCTTCCCCATTACCTTAGGCCTTGAGAAAACTTCCTTAAAAAGGTAAGAAATTGAATTCCTTATTAAAGGTGGTGCCTTTGCAGTTGATCTTTTCTTAATTGAAAAGTTCTCTCATATAAACCAAACTTATGAATTTTGTACCGTTCGATGAGAAAATAGCATTAAAAATTGGGTTACTACAATAGGTTATAAGTTTAGGTCTATAAGCCCTTTTTATTAGTACCAACTAGTATGTATATAATTCAGCATCTTGAAAGTGTTGGTTTATGCCCTACAGCCAATCGCAAAGTGTTGGTTTATGCCCTCCAGCCAATCGCTTTGGTTGTAGTTTAGTGACAAAATAATTTAAAAGCATTCTTTATCTTGTATATGTTTAGATGTATATGATAAATTCATAATATAATTATACATTGCAAATAAAATTATAATGAGATTATAATTATGAGATTCATATTACATTTATGTATTATTCCTAAATTGTTCTTATTCATTGCTCTATCGAGATTAGACATTAATAGAATATAAAAAGACTAACACACGTTATGTTTTTCTTTATGAAGGAAGTAGTCGATCTCATAGGGTAAAATATGGAGATACTTAAATAAACATGTGGGTGCTTGTTAGAGGACAAGTTTAACGAATTGACTCGATATGAGAAATCTATTTGGAACATTACTTCTATGTCTATGAAATTCTCAATATGATGATTGTATAAGTGATCATTTGACTTGAGGTCTTGCTATGTTTGATACTACTTATAACCTATTTAATCATGAGTCATTCAGTTGGTAGTCATTAGATGTAGCCTGAACTATATGGAGGTAGTTATGTGATCAAGATAGGATTCATCACACTAAAGTAATTAGGGAGAACGATCCGTTATTTTCAATTAGTATTGATTCGGGAAATCCTTGGCCAAGGTGGAATGATACTTTGTAAATAATTTACAAATGTCATTAATTGAATCAATAGCTAATGGAAGATAACTAATATGATTGGACTCAAAATAGAGTAGACATTAATTTCATGCTCTATATCTATTCAGAAAATTGTATGGTGAAAGGATTGAATTATATGGAAAAATTATGAAGGAAAAGGTTAGTCAAAACCACTTTGACATTCCTAAATATTTGGATGATTATGACGCGTTACTAGATGCCAATCTTAATCAATTATTATAAATTATTTAATTGAAGAATTAAAGATAAATTAAAAGAAGTTTTAATTTGTCAAATTCTAATTATGAATTGGAATTATAATTTATAATCATTGCTAACATATTTAGAAACCTAATGGATCTCACATATAGAATTGGACTTGATAGTAAAGTTTGAGCAACTTTATAATTAAATATGAGATGTTTAATAAATATGGATTAATATGAAATATTGGATCTTATTTGGGCATAATTGATATTTAATTAGAATTATTTGTAATTTTAATTAAAGTTTAACTAAATTAATTTCAATTAAATTACTAAAATGTCCAAAACCTATTATAAATAAGCTTAAGCTCCAATGGAGCTAGCACTTCTTGCTTAATCCTCTTTGTAAGAGTTATAGAATTCTCTTAACTTATTCTGTAGATACCGTTAAAGGCCAAATACTTGTACAACTACGATGGTCAAGATCACTTTAATTTTATAGAATTAAAGTGATCTTGGTGTTTAGAAAATCAAAATATGAAAAAGTTTCGTAATACTCTATATTAATTTTTCCATTCCAAGAAGCTTTAAAACATGGCTTCACTTTCCACCTCTGGCAAATCTTTCTTTGTATGCGTTTATCTAAGCACAAATCTTTTTCTAAATTTTTCTTCCAAAAGTAACATACAAAGGATTAATTTGGTATAAAAAAGCTTTAAATAGCTTGCAATGCCATAAGCCAACCTTAATCTCAAAAACAATGATCTCAACATCAAAAAAAGTCAAAGAAGAGCAAATAAAGAAAAATGAAGGTGAGAAGAGAGTTAATGGTTCTTAACTAAGTTAACCTTTCTCATAAACAATTAAGCATGTCTTTGAAGCCCTAGCTCCCCAATCCCAATATCTTCGATTCTAAAATCAATACAAAAAATTAAACTAAAAAAAAGAAATCAGGAAAGTAATAGGGTTGAGGACGAGCATAATAGGGTTACTTGTTTAGATTAGAGGTCAAGTGATTGGCGAAGTCTAACATGTATGGAAGTTGGTGTAGGAGATGGGAGAGTACTATAAAAGTATGCAAAGCATCAGCTGCATGGCAAAGAGGTTTTTGATTGTCTCACTTTTTTCTTATACTTTGAAGCTTTATTGTTTTCTCAAGAAGTCTGGTTTAAGAAGAGACTTAAAAATATCTAATGTTTGTATCGTGATGTGTAACCTTATCAAAGGAACAAACTCCATAACCATGCTTACCACTTGTGTTATGGAAATGATCCACATTATATCACTCAGTCATAATGACCTTCCTTGTATGGAAAACAACACTCTCTAACAATAAACAACAAAATTACAATGAACTCAACAATCAAAATGAGAATTTGATAGTAATTGAGGTTTTTTAGTTAAAATTAGTATAATTAGAGCTAAGTTATATTATTTAGGTTAAGTTTATTAGTTTTAATTAGGGTTTATTTTATATCATTAGAAATAGTTTAAATTAATTAAAATTTAATTAAATTGTGTTGATCTGATTGTATATTCTATATGACAAAGTAGAACTCATATGACTAATAAAAAATATAAAAATTATCACAGTATCATTAACATGAAACATAATAAATAAAAATATAATTTGGCAATATTTTCATCTATTTAGGGTTTTAAATAGAACATTTCAAACAATATGATTCATTTTGAACACTCAAAATATTAAGATCTAATATGTATTTTCGTAAAAACTTAGCATTAAAAGTGAACTTTTTGTCTAAACATTATGCATCAACATAGAGGAAGCTTAAATGAACATACTAAAGAAAACAATAAACAAGGAACATTTTGAGTAAAAATTGGTAAAATAAGACCAATTTTCACATTTGGTGGTTCTTAATAGTCATTATTATCAAATAAATAATATTTTATTTTATAAAAAATAATATTTTCATTAATAATCACATTTGATAGTTATTAATTTTATTATTTATTGTGGTGGTGGTTAATAATAACTACAAATATTTATGATAAATCTTTTTTAAATGATTAGAATGACATATCTTTCTAATGGGAGTGAACCCTTTTTATTTGTTAGGGTCCCTTCATAATTGGTGAGATACTACAAATATTAATTAATAAGCATCATCTCTTTAATTTTAGAATTTTCTACAATTAATTAGACTAAATTGGAGATGAGCAATTAATAAGAATAGTTGAGAGTTAAGCAATTAATTAGAGTAGTTGGGGATGAACGATTATACCACTTTTTAGCATATTCCTTTGGCCGTCTATAAATAGAGGACCTTTAGGATTGGCATCCAAAATACGATTGAGATATTCTTTTCGAGAGAGAGAGAAAGAATGTTATTTTAAAGTTAAGAAGCTTGAGATAATTCCCAAATTTTTAAGCTAAAGTGAACCACCACAAATCGGTGAGAAAATTTTGAGTATTGTAATCCATCAAATAGGTTGAGAAGTTACATGTGTTATCATCTAGTCTAACTATATAAGACTTTGTTATAATCCTACTATTTATAGTGAAAGTATTTCACATACCTATGGTCCTATGGTTTTTTCCTTTGTATTAGAGGGTCTTTCATGCAAAAAATTAGGCACCCTCTCTACCTAATTTTAATATTTTATTTTGCCCATTTTAAAATATACAAAAAGGGAAAATAATTTCCACATTATCAACTTGTCTTTTCTTAATAATGGTATCAAAGCAAGGTTTGTTAGGCCGTCATCCTTCTTGTGTGATCTAAGATGGAGGGTACCATCACTCATGATAATGACATGTTCAAAATTACCATAGATAATTACTCCTATTGGAAGCCGATGATGAAAGATCACCTGTATTGCAAAGATTTGTGTGAGCCAATCACGTAAAGCTAGAAGTTGGAGGGAAAGAGCTTGAGATAATTCCTAAAAGATTGGCAGTCTCATGTACGATATGGTATGCACCAGGCTTGACATCACTCATGCAGTTGATAATATAAGTCAATTTTTGTCTTAACTCTTGGAAAGAATACTAAGTTGTTATAAAATGGATACTTCGATACATCTAGGAAACATCTAAAAGGTGCTTATGCTTTGGTAATAGAAAGCCTATGTTAAAAGAGTATACAAATGATGATATGGTAGTAGATATCAATTCAAGAAAGTCAAATCTATGATATTTGACTACTTTTATAAGGGGAATTGTGTCCTGACAATCTAATCTCCAAATGACTGTGGCACTTTTTACCACAAAGGTCGAATACATCTCATCTAGGAGGCATGTAAGGAAATGTTAAGGATGAAAAATTTTCTCTATGAATTAGGCCATGAACAAAAGAAATATATGGTACAATGTGACAATCAAAGTATGATATACTTGAAAAAGAATTCAACTTTGACAATATATTGATATTCGTTATTACTGGATAAGGGATATAGTGAAAGAGAAGCTTCTACAACTTGAAAAGATTCACACCAATGATAATTATTCAAATATGATGACTAAGGTGATGTTGATCAAGAAATTTAATAATTATTGTTAAGGAGTCAATGTGATGGTGCCCCCAATTAAGTCGAGAAGGGGAATATTTGTTACATTCCCTTTTTAATTGGTGGGACATCACAAATATTAATTAGCACCATCTCTCTCTAATATCATAATTTTTTGCAATCAACTAGAGTAGTTAGAAGATGAGCAATTAATTAGAGTAATTGAAAGATGAGTAATTAATTAGAATAGTTAGGAAATGAACAATTATACCACCTTCTAGCATTTTTTTTTGAAAGTTAGTTTGGTATTTCATTCTTACTATATATGTACAAAATAAGGCTGCATCATATCTAGTTAATACAAAAGATCTAGAATGGTTATGTTTTCATATTCAAAGGCCCTAGAAAACAAAAACATATAGTAAACTATTCCTAGTTTCGGGTATACAAATTATCTCATTTGACCATCTATAAATAGAAGAGTGCTATGAGGGACTTGACATCCAAAATACAATCGAGATATCCTCTTTAAGAGAGAAAGATAGAGAGAGAAGATGTCATTTTAGAGCAAAAGAGCTTGAGATAATTCTCAAAATCTAACAAACATGATACAAATTGGTGAGAAAATAATGAGTATTATAATCCACTGAATAGGGTGAGAGTTTTGTGTGTTATTGTCTAGTCTAAACTAGAAAAGACATTATTGTATTTCTTCTATTAATAGTATAAGTAATTTTTTTTTACCTATGATTTCGTGATTTTTTTTCCATCATATTGAATGTTTTTTCATGTAAAAATTTAGATGTCTTCTCTGCCTAATTTTCATATTTTATTTTACTTATTTTAAAACACACAAGACAAAAAAATTGCACACTATCAGCCCATCTTTTCCAAACATTATTCAAAATTTTATGAGTTATCAAAAATTCAACAGCACAAAGAAACATCTTCGCTCTTTCCTTATCAAAAAATGAATTCAGTAACCACTAATGCGTTTGTCTCATACTCCTTTTGCGGATCCATCAAATCTCAACGAGCAAAGTGAGGTCTTTACTTTTTCCGTTATAAGAGAAATACACTCAAAGAATACAATTGTTTCATGCTCCTATGGGAAAATAATGTAATGGTTATATAGTTCCGACTCCAATAATCGGAAAGCTAAATTCAGATTTGGGACCTTAGATCTAGCTTATCTACTCCAAGCTTGGAAGATCTGGTTTGGAGAAGAACCTGTTGACTGATGGCATGATCTGAGAAGGTCGTCCCCGGACGTACTTCCTGAGGCCATGTTCAGCATATTTCTCACCCTCTTCAAAGTTTTCAAGCACTCCCGCGGCTCTCTTATCTTTAGAAACCCTGCATATCCCAATTGGAATAAACTACGAATGATACAAACTGTTCCTGATACCACTGGAGGACATATATACCTACCTAACTTCAGGATTGATGCAGATGTTCCTCACAAGTTGCATCCCGCAAATGCCAACAGCTACACTAACAGCCGCAAATAGTGGAAACACCTATATACAACAGCAAAATTGAAAGATAATCCATCAATTAGTGAACAAAGATTCATCAAGTTTAGATCTTTTAACAACAATCCATTATTCTCTAACTCCAAAATCTGCCAGACGTCTACTCGAGATCTGATTTCCTAGATTCTGAGCTGGTAACTAGCTCCTCCAAAACAAAAAACAAAATGGTGAAAATTAACAAGAAACAGTCATATACCCAATACCCCTTTTGAAACTAACATGAAATGCTACTACTAATTAACACTAAAACATTAAAACCCATGTAGGAAGACTTCCATCATAACATGCAACGGCTTCCTAAACAAGCAATCAAACTATAAGAATACAAAACCGAGAACAGACAGCATAGCACCTCGGGTCTTATCCACCTTGAGCCACCCATGTTAGCAGGAGAGAGACAAGCAACCAAACGACGGCAAGAGAGAGCAAAAAACAGAGGCGGAAGCCTTTATTCTCGAGAAAACGTAAGAAAATTGTATGAGAGAAGCAGAAAAGTTGGATTTCGACTTGAATACGATTGCAAATATATTCCTTAAAAAGGCAGGTTAGTGTGTACGCACGGCGCAGCCAAAAGCAGAAAAGTTAACAGGTCAAATGCATCTATTCCAGTCGATATTTGCGGCTCAACTCCAATTAACTCGTCCAATTGTTCTAGAATGTTCAGCAGAAACAAACGGTTGCTCAACAAGGGCATGCCCTGTGAGTGATTGACTAAATTTTATAATTTCCGAATTCGCCATCTCCTAGATCTAACGACTTCCCATTATAAATACATTTCATTTGTTTAAAAGAAGAGATTTTAAACAGTGGTAACAAATAAAATATGAGTGGAACATATTACAGGGTTGTTCAAACTATTAATTCATGAGGTAAATACTTATACTAAAGGTAACATAATTGAACAGAATTCGAGTATGGCTCTGGTGTTGAATTTTTCCTTTTGGTGGACTGAATCAGATCTTTATAGAAAATGAGAACATGAAAAGTATTACAAAAATCTGGCACGTAAGATCCGTGAAACACGGAGGTAACCAGAAATACAAATTGCCAACTAAAATTACCTATCTTCCTCTCCAACCCACGATTTCTGCCTCTAAATTTTTTAAATTTCCGTTGAATATGAAAAACCCATTTCAATCTCTTAGTATTAGGATTTTTAATATAGGTAGAGTGTAGAGCTCATTAATAAAAATTGAGCTTAGGTCAATCATTGCCAAAATGACTAGAACTAACCATTTGGATAATTGGTCTTTACTATTTATAAAGTATTTAACATTTTCATGCTTAATCAATATGAGATATTCTAACACTCCTCTTCAAGTGCAACTGGGACTGGACATCCAGTTATCACCTGAAATAAATACAGCGGTAACCAGACCGGGCCGTTGGGACTGGATATTCATATGGACAACCGGGAGATTAATAATCCGGAAGAAACTTGCTCAGATACTATATTAAATTTTGTAAGATTGGACTCAAATAAACTGAGCACATACAAGCCCAAATGAGGTTCCATCCTAACATTAATTGGTGATAGGAAGAGTAACTCACTAGGTTTATATGCATACTCAAGGTCATATATTCTTTCAATGTGGGACAAACTCCCACTTTATATTTCAACACAAAAATGTTAAACATGAAAATATTAAAGACTTTATAAGTGGTAAAGGCTAATTATCTAAATGACTAGTTCTAGTAATTTTGACAATAGTTGACCCAAGCTCAATTCTTGTTAATGGGCTCTATATTCTACCTATATTAAAAATTTAACATGGTATCAGAGCAGGTTGCTTTTAGATGAAATCATTACCACCTCGACACGATAGACTGTATCACATGTTGAACCTTAAATTAGCCCACACGTAAGGGGACTCGTTAAAATATAAAGTGAGAATTTGTCCCATATTGAAAGAATATATGGCCTTGAGTATATATATAAGCCTAGTGAGTTACTCCTCCTATCACTAATTGGTTTTTAGGATAGAACTTCATTTGGGTTTGTATGTGTTCAGTTTATTTGGGTCCAATCTTACAAAATTTAACACCCAGATATTGCAGCGCAGAATTTTGAATCAACTATGTCAATTTACCGTGTTATCATCACTGTCGCCTCTCCCAATTATCGTCTCGTCTTCTCGCCATCAGCCGTGCCTTGCCTCTCCGGTGTTGCATCTTGCTTCTCCCGCATCTCGTCACCATCGTCGTCTGCAATCAACAGTTGGATAAGGTGCTTTCAAAGTTTCAAGAACTGAAAGTTGAAACAATTACAGTAGCACATGGATGGATTTTCCTGTGTAAATTAGTTAAGGTTTGGTCGAGGAATGGGGCAAGTGATAAAAATATGGACTTTATCTAGTTTAGAAATAGGATTTTTTTAACTCTCTTGTAACTATATCTTAGAGAAATGAAGTAAAAGAGACAGTGAAGAAAAAAGAAAAACAATAGACATGGCTTGAGTTCGAGCTCGAGCCAGGGCCAACCCGAAGCACCCCGCCTTGGATTGTTCCTTTAATCTAATTTAATCCGAAAGGTGCAAAGCATGCCTCACAATATTATTTTTTTGGTACGAAGTGAAAGATCTAAAATTGGTGGAGTTGACTTTAAAACATTGCATGCGTAGTGCAACTGCAAAGCCTACATTATTAACGAATTATGTACTGTTTCAATAAATACAGTGTCCAGATGAATAATCCGGCGACAGAGAATCGATTCCCACCGAAGCGTGACAGCATTGGAGAAGTGATGTCAAGCCTCACGGGCAAAAACTGGGGTCAACACGCCGACTTGCATGTACTTATTCACTGTGTTATTTGATCTATAGCCTTAGGTCATGCAATATCTTACTAATTAGGGGAGTTCAACCATTTCCCAAGTAATGATATTGGGAGTATAAACTTTTTATAATAATATTCGTAATGATGTGACATTAAATTTCTAACATAATATATTACCCTTGAATCGAAAAACAATACTACAATCTTTAAAATGGAAATAATGTGTTGAAGGTACTATCCAAGTGAACACTAGATAGTAAGATTGTAATAGGATTGTACGATTAGACTGAATTGTATTATTTATTTTTTATCATAAATTAGATTGAATTATATTGTTAAATTTAATTTGGTACAATTATAAATATTTTGTATTAAATTAATAATAAATGGATGTTATTTGGAATGAATATGAATAATTTGTAATACTTAAATCAAAAAATAAACTCAATTATAATGAACTATTCTTAAATTAAAGTGGATTAAAATAATTGAATTTTATGTTTCTTAAATTTATTTTATATAATTTAAAGAATATTATAAATTCTAGTTCATTATTTTAAAATGTTTAAAATTTAATATTTACTTACTTGAATTAATGGGCTTAGATTTATAACATTTGGTTTTAAAATGTTTTTAGTTATTCAGTTATCAACATTAACTTCCAAATTTAGGAGTTTGTTAAACTCTTATCTAAAGTTCCTCATTTATTATTAAGTTTGGTTGATGAATTAAAAAAGTTATTTAACTTGAATAATATTTGAAGAACTTGACAATTTTGAGTTAGATATTGTTTATTTTAAAAACATAAATACAATTAACTCAAATATGTTATATCAATTTTATAATTTTTCAATAACATATTTTTCAAATATTTTCTAAAATTTCAAGACTGAAAAAAATAACTGTTGATTTAAAGGATAGTCTAATCGATATTTTGATGATAACAAAATATAAGTATTACTAATGGGTTTATTATTTTGATAAGAAAGAATATCAGAAGAAGATATAAACTCAAGAAAATAGTTTATGAAGTTAATAAAGAAAAGTTGAAGTTTACAATCATTAAAATAAAGATTAAACTAAGAAAAAAAAGAAGATCAAGGCTCATCAAGATTATTTTACATTTTGTATTATTAATTATAATTTTAACTTTATTAGTTTAATAATATCAAAGGTTCATCTTGCATAAACATTTTATACCACTTCATGGCATAAATCTTTTCATTCATTAAGAAACATTAAAGCTTTTGGTTTTAGAAAAAAAAAACCTCAAACTATTTAAAGAATATTTCAGGAAGTATCAAAATCATAATTGCATTAAAAATTTTGATTTTGCGCATTTGAAGTTGTTAAAATCATTTTTTTAGGCGATTGATCGATCTATATAAGTTAATAATCGACCAATTTAGGTTAAAATCATTTAATTTAAACTGAGAGCTTTTTGTAATATTGGTTAATGTATTGGTTGACCAGTGTCTCAATGACTAGTGAATCTATATACTTTTGAATACACATTGGTCGATCAATATGCTTAGTCGACCAGTGCAACTAATCATTGTAATGATTGATTTTTCACTCCAATAGTTAATAAGGGTCTCGAAACCCTATAAATGCATATTTTCTCATTGATTTTAGCATTAAGAAGTATTTTGGTATATTTTACACATATTTCTAAATATTTTTCAATCATTTGAGCATCATTATTTTGTATTTGTTCAGGTGAGCTTTTTTGAAATTATCCAGTAGCAAAGTGTGATACTTTGAGTTATGAGATTTAGTTGGGGCATCATATTATTGTACTCGAGGGTGATCAGAGTGAGAGTGATGTTTCTCTTTTCCTTAGAAGAAGATTGTAAAAAGGTTCCTCTTTGCTAAAAAAAAGATTGTACAAAAGTTATTCTTCATCTTGAAAGAAAAATTATAATAAAATTCTAAGAAGAATCTTAAGAGTGGACATAGGTAAGGTTGTTTACTAAATCACTATAAATTAGTTTGCATTTTCTCTTTCATATCCTCTTTAAATTAATGTTCAATTGTTTGATTGGTCTATATTAAGCAATTTCCACATCCTTATTGATATTGATTTGTTAGTTTAGTGCATTAGTTAGAAAATTGTTAAATTTTGAAAACACCCTATTCACCTCCCTCTTGGGTATCACTAGAGACTAATAACATCTTTAAAAGAATAATATTATAATACTAATAAAGTGAGTTATAAATTTCTATATAAACAAAAGGTTGTTTTTGTATCTTAATTTAACAAGTTATTGAATGTTTAAAGACATATGTTTTATTTTTATTTTTGTTGTAATGTAAGTGTGATAACATGTGTAAATTTATCTTTAGGATATAAAAAACCTTCTACTAAATGTTAGCTTAAATTTGTGTGGGTAAATAATTGAATTTAATTATACCATTGCTTATCTTATTACTTTTGCATATTTTGTTTTACATATATATGGGTATTTGTTAAATCATATTGGCTATTTCATAAAGGCATTTGAGTAGATTATATGATCCAAATTGTTTTGCACCAAATTCTTAATAAAAAGTGAAACAAAAAAAATATTTTTAATATTATTTTAGATATTTAATTTTTTGAATCTATGACGTTTGCAATTGTTTTTAAAATTTTTCAAATTCTCAAGTTGGAATGAAACCTATACAATCCTACTTAATAGTAACATAAGATCTATATTCATATCACAAATTTCTACCATTAGGTTAAGAAACAAATATAATATAAGATTTAAAACTTACTTTAACTAACTACATTTTATTATTTTGGTTATCAGATAACCTATAATGTAATAAATGAAGGTTAAACTCTTGTTGATTCCATAAAATTGTATCTTTTGGAGAATATATGGGTCATAATATAATTAGATGAAAGCAAAGAAGATAAGAAAATGGTTTCTTTTGATATTATAAACTATAGTATGAAAGGAAACTAACATTTTAATCACAATATGAAAGATTCGATAATAAAGAGTTAGTAGAAAAAGAGGGCAAACTCATATTTCATAACTGGTGGAATGATACTTCTTATTGAATAAGTGGAAAATAAATTAAATAGTAATAATAATTATAACTGCACCAATTTTTATTCTTAAAAAGATTATGAAAAGCATCATAAAGCTATAGTTTGTATAAACTCATTAGTTTCTTTGAACGTTTTATTTATGCAATTTAATTTATGATATAAAAATTTTTAAAATTTAATGGGAGTTTTAACTATTCATGTACTAGAAGAACAAACAAGTCAAATTAATTTTTTATGATGTTGCAAACAATTATTTTAAATATACAAAAAGATAAGGATATTAAAGGTTTTTGCATATTTTCTCTTTTGGCCCTTTTTTTGGAAAACTACTTGGGGTAGGACTCTTCTCACCTAAAGTCTCTCACAAGTTTGTTTTCATTCTCAATATGTCTACCAACATTATCCCCATTTCTCTTTATTAAAGAGTCCCTTTCATCCATTTGTTCTTCCCTCCATTCTTTTCCCTTTTTTGTCTACTCACCTCTCTCCTCTTTTGCCCATTCCTTCTCCTTCATACTACCCTCCTTCTCCTCCTCTCCTTAATTGCTCTATCATTCCCTTTACTTCCCTCTCTTCTTATATGTCAAATTCTCAGGTCTTTCCTATACTAACCTTCTTATAGGAACTTGACCTTCTTTGTCTTCTTTTTTCTTAGGCTCTTTTGCTTTAAATCATCCTCCCTCTGTAGTACCTAAATTTTTGTTGTCTAAAGTAGTAGGAGATATCTCTTGTTTTCAATATATGAGCTTCTTACCTCCCTCTCTAACTAAAGGTAGTCCCCTAAACTTCCCCATTTTTGGAAGTTCTCAAATTAGGAGATTATAACTAATCAGCCACTTTAGTGGGCTACCCTTTTATAAAAATGTCTAACTTTTCCTTTGGTTAAAAAATGAGGCTTTAATATTGTAGGGGCAAGCCATTACATATACAAAGATGGAGACTTAGTTTAAAATTTGAAAAATTAAATAAGAAAGTTGCATCAATATAGATGAACCGTTATAGCCTTCCCTTTAATATTGGTCAATTGATGGTTTAACCTATCTTTCCAATGCAATTGAGAGTCTAGTTTATTTAGCAAAAAAGATTGACTCTCTAAATAAAATATGTTATGCTAGAATTTTGACAGGTTAATAATTTATCTATTATTTTAGGATATTTTTGGAGCATATTGGAAGAATATTGTCTTGATTATAATGTTTTAATGTTCTTTTTGGAGGTCAAGAGACATGGAATTAATTTGGAGAAAAGTAGCAGAAAACGCGCAGCACTAGCTAAGGAGCAAAAAATGCAACGTACCAGCCAAGCTACAGCTGGAAGAGGTCAAAAACAACAGCAAGTAGGAAAGAAACTCTAGCAGCCATGATACAAAGACAAAAATGACAGCAACATGAAGAAAACAAAATTAGCTAGTTAAAAAAAAGGAGGGCTGCGTAAGAACAAAACGAAAGGAGTTGGTTTTAAAAAAAAGAATAAAAACAAAAAAAAGTGGCTGCGTGAGTTGAAAAGAAGGAAGAAAAAAGTTGTGTGCGTTGAATAGGGCTGAAAGAAAGGTTGCGTAAGTGTGTGAAAAGGAGGCTGCGTGACTGTTGGAGAAAAAGAAAAGTAAGCTATGTTGGGTTTAGAATAAAAACAAAGGAAAAGGGGCTGCGTGGTGGCTGAGTGTTTTAAAAAGAAGAAAAAACAAAAGGCTGTGTAAGATATGTGAGCCGTTGAAGAGGGCTGCTGTGTTTTAGTTTTGGAACAAAATGGGGTTGTGCGTGTTTTAGAAAGAAGTTGCGTAAGCATGTTTTAAAAAGAAACTGCATAAGTATTTTGTGAGAGAGAGCTGTGTTGGTTTTTGGAAAAGAGAGAGGGGTTGCGTTGGTTCTTAAAAAAAAGAAGAACAAAACTGTGTATGAGGGAGGTTTCTACGTAAGTGTGGAAAAAAAAGGAAGAGCTATGTAAGGTGTATGGGAAGAGAGCTGTGTGGGTTTTGTTTTAAAAGATAATAGAGAGGTTTTTGATTTTGAAAGAAAAAAAGAAGGGGGAGGCGTTGCAGATTGGAAGTTTTGGTAAGAAAAGAGTTGCAGTTTTTGTGTGAAAGAAGAGCTGCAATCTTCGTTGTTCTTGGCTGGAGAGTCATTACGTGAGTTTTTAGTTTGGATTTTTTTGGCTTTCCAACGTTGGGTTACTCCTCTCAAGTTCTTTTGTAAGATTTCTAGATAATAGTCATGTATTCCTTTTTCTTTATGGATTGTAACTAATTTAATTCTAGTTAGAGGATTATATTGAAGCCTTGATCCTAATTCGATTGTGAGATCGAATATGTTTTATTAAATTCAATCATGCATGGATATTTGATTATTTCTTGAATTCAATGGTTTTATGATAGTTTTGGGTTTTATTAAATAGATGCATATATTTAATAATCCTGAAATAATCAACTGCTAATTAAAACGACAAATGCGTAATTGTTTGTTGGTTTTAATAAGTGACAATCGACATAATTTTATTTCCTCATTAAGAAATCTAATCAATGTTGTGGAATTAATTAATCTAATTGCAATAAACCATCTGTTGAATTTATTGGTTAGAATTGGGTCTTTCTAGATTTTAAGGCTGTCGAAATGCTAAATCCTATGAGCTCCCTCTGGGTTTGTTTTTTGATTAGGGAATAACTGTTCGATCTGTTCGTATGATTATCGTAAATCTTAAGGAAAGATTGGTTATTATAAATCTGTTCTTAATAACTAGAACCAATTTATTCATTAATGTGTTGAATCACTTTTGCATCAATGATTAATTGAATGAATCAAGGTGGAAATAAATTCCTTTAATCAGAGTCTGTTTTATTGAATTCCAAATCAATTCATTTTTGTTATTTTTAATATTGCGTTTTTTAACATAATTTTCAAATTCCCATTTTTACTTATTTGTTTAAAAGAGATAAACCAATATTCTCTAAAGAGATGACCTTACTCCACTGTGCTACATTAATATTTTAAGTTGGTTGATTTGACACTCACCAAATTTACATTGAGATTGAGATAAAGGAATTGCTAAATTCTATCAAATCCTTAAATTAGAGGAATGAGAGAATTTAGTCCAATTTGAGATTTATGTAAGCTATTAATGAAAACCCAATCTCAGAAAATAAACTAAGAGATGAAGGGCAGTGGAAAAGTTTTCAAGATAGGTGAATATAGGGAACTAATGGACACTATCCAAGCTAATTCCTAGGAAATTAAAATCTAGTTCATTAGTTTCATATCCCGGTCACTACAATGATTATATACTTAGTATCTACTCCAAATGTCTTTATCAAACTTACCACAAATTAACTTGCTATAATTCATAACTCAATTACTATTGAAACTGTTTGTTTTATTTAACAATATTTGGTGGTTAAGTTTTAGGATGCAATTGATATTTTACTAGTTAAAAGAAAATCTAGAAGTAAGCCTAAGAAAAAGGCTCTAACCAACTCTTCCAATATTACCTCCTAATGTTTATTATTGCTTGGAATGCAAGAGGATTGAATTGTCCCTCTAAAGAACAAATTATCATGGACTTTTTTAATTACCAAAAGAAACGTTTATTAATGGATTTTTAAAAACAAAAAATAAAATAACATAATTTATACAAAGGTTTATCTTTTATGAATAGAAAATGACATGTGCTGAGCAACCATTCTTCATATTACAATGGTAAAATTATGGTAACCTACAATTTTAATAAAGTTGTGGTGGCTTGGTCTTTTCATTATAATCAATTTAAGCATCTCTGTCTTTATTCTTTCATTTGCCAAGACACAGGTAACCTTAATTTATGCCCCTAATATCTACGTGTTGAGGAAAAACCTTTAGAATGATATTGCTAAATTTAGGCCAAACATCTTTGTTCACTGGTTTATGTTAGGAAATCTTAATAACACTATATTCTTATATGAATATGAAGGATATCTTTGCAACCAAAGCACATTAATTCTGACTTAAGCATTTGCATATCCCTCACATGTTTTATGATCTCCATTACAAGGCAACCGATTTACTTGGAATAATAACCAAATGGCTTTCAATTTCCTAAAAAGAAATTTAATAGAGTTATGGTCAATTCTTGCTATATATATACTTACATTCTTGGGCCCTCTTTAGCCACCCCTCTATTTAGACCATATTGCCATAAAGTTGTTCTTGAAGATGTATAAAAATTCCCTTAGTATCCCCTTTAGATTCAATAACTACCAGGTAAGAGAATTAAGGTTTGAAGATGTTGTGATTTGAGAACTAACTACCAGGTAAGAGAATTAAGGTTTGAAGATGTTGTGATTTGAGAACTAAGTATCCAAATTTGAGAATCAAGTCTTATAAGTGTTAAGTGAAGATGGAAGTCATTAAATCCCAAGTCAAGGAACTTAGTAGATCTGTATCAGGAAACATTGATAAAGATGTTAATTAAACTAGAAAAGAATTGATATCGGCTCAAAGCAAACTCATTAACAACTTAAAAGGCATAAATCAATAATTAATTGGCTCAAAGTTAGGGATAACAACTCCAAATTCTTCCATAATAACTTTTTCAAGAAAAAACACTAATAAAATATGTTCCTTTATTAATAACTCTGGGAAGAACATAACTCACTAAGAAATAATTAAACAGTAGGCTTTTGAGTTCTTTAAAAAATCACTGGGGAATATATGTGAACCCTTAAGATTAACTATGTTATTTATTTCTTTTATTCCTCATTTTATTTCCTAGAAAGGCAATATTCCTTAATAAACCATTTACTTAACAATAAATAGAGGAAGCTATGGCCAAAATAGAAGTTAATAGGCATCAGGCTTTGATAGACTCAATAGTTTCTTATTTCAGAGAACTTAACATCTGGTAAGAAACAATGTTTCTACAATAATCCTATAATTTTCTCAAAACGGTTTCTTTATCTTGGTACTAAAGGTTTCTAATTTGATAAGTCTCTCTAAATTAAGGCCAATATCTTATTGCAATGTAGTTTATAAAATTATCTCTAAGTTGCTTTTAGACAGACTTAAAAAGGTGTTGAAGATATTTATAAACCCTTATCATGGAGCTTTCATCCCATGATGCAACACTGGAGACATCATCCTATTGGTCTAAATATTTTAAAACTAACATAGATTATCCATCATCAATAGTTGCCTCCTAAGGATTAACTTCCAAAAAGCTTTTGACTTAATGAACTATAATTTTTTGGTTAATAGCTTGAAAGCTTTTAAGTTTCCTTCTTTCTTTGTTAACTAGTTGGGCCAATATGGAGTTACCATTTCTTTTAGTGTCCTCATTAATGAAGAACCTACCCTTTTCTTTAAAGGTGGTGAAGGGTAGAGATAATAGGATCCTCTTTATCCCTACTTCTTCACCATTTGTTTAGAGGTCCCCATTTATTTGATAACTTACAATATAAGGAGGAATAACCATTTTAATTACCATCATAAGAGCAATCACTTGAAGTTGTTCAAGCTATCCTTTACCTATTACCTCCTTTTATTTTCTAAATCCAACATCTCTTTAGCAATTTATCAAGGCTTAAGATCAATCATAGTAAGAGCTATCTATTTTTCTCTACATGTATCACTAAGATTGCTCATTAACTTTCTCCTTTTACAAATTTTGAAACTGGATGTGCTTCCCCTCAAATATTTGGAAATCCCCATTATAACAATAAGACTTACTTACTATAACTGCTTGCCACTTTTTGAGCTTATGCACATAAGGATAGACAACTTGAATACATGAATCATTAATTTTCTAGAAAAATGTCTTTCAACTTAAACCTTAAGTAATTTACATATATTAGAGCGCCCACCTCTTTTGTTAAGGCAATTGAAAGATCTCCAAAAAATTCTTACAGATATGAGATAAAATGAACTCTAATAAAGCCAAAGTTAATTGGAAATAATTGTGTATATCGAAAATTAATGGAGGGTTGGGATTTCATTCCATTCGAAA
Source organism: Erythroxylum platyclados (assembly GCA_027563515.1). NCBI lineage: Eukaryota > Viridiplantae > Streptophyta > Magnoliopsida > Malpighiales > Erythroxylaceae > Erythroxylum > Erythroxylum platyclados. The sequence continues at coordinate 4,923,305 of JAOQMM010000001.1, forward strand.
AATGAATAAGTTGCTCTTATCAAAGAAAACGTGGAAATTATTCACTGACTATAAACCAATCTAGGTTTCGATGGATTCAAACTTATTTCTTAAGAAGGAAAAATATTTTGGAATGTCAAGTCTAATGCTTAAACTTCATCTTTAAACACATTCTTAAACCAAGTGAGGAGGTAAGGGAAGTCTTAAAGGTTATCATTAATAATGGGAAAAGAACATAATTTTGGTTCAATAATTAATACCTATTGGGTCCCTCTCTATAGGTTCCTAAATATCAAATCAATCACCAAAGGTCTTCCAACTCACTTTAAAGTTCAATCCATCATCTACAATAATTCTTACGGGAGGCCTCAAGGTCAATCAAAAACTCATTTCCCAATCAGACTTAATCTTTGTTCCTATACCTTTGATACTTCCAGAGAGGACAGAGTAGACATAACTCTTTTAACTTGACAAACTACTCTTATTTACAACATCTTATAACTATTTGACCTCTTTTTTTTTTCTGCAAAAAAATATGGTTTAATTACTTATCGGACTCCTAGAAACTAGTTTTCTACTCTAGTTAGCTATTAGGCAAAAAATTCGAACCAAGGACCTTATTCCATTTGTTTTTCTAACTAATAACCTTTACGCTCTTTGTAATATGAAAGATAAAACTTAGCAACATTAAAGGGAACAATATTCTATTTAAATTGGCCTCAAGCAATACAATTTACTCCATTTAAAAGGAAAGAAATCGCATAATTTTTAAGAACCTACATAACTCTATCAGTAATTTTGCTCGTCTCATTAAGTGAGGACAATTTTTTATTATCTATATTTGATGATTTTTTTTTTGGAAAATAAGTAGTATATTCATTTACAAAAGGTGGTAATTATAAAAGGAAGGGATAATCATCTCCAACAATTGGAGTATGTACAACTTGGCTACCTACAAAACCCATTGACAATACATATACCTGATTTAAGGCACGAGGATGAAGTTAGATGGGAGTTACATAACACTCACAAATTTACTACTCAATCATGTAAGCAAATGTTGCTTGATCCACTGATCACTTTCCCCTTTCACAAGCTGATATGGAGTTCTAGAATAGCTTAGACACGCCTTTTCATACTTTGGTTAGCTGCTCTGCTCAAGCTAAATACTAGAGATAGGATAAAATTTTAGATCTTAGATAAGTTCCGTCCTTTATGTATCACTAAGGAAGAATTAATTAACCACATCTTCTTCAAGTGTTGCCACATAAGCCCATTATGGAATAAATTTCTCAGCTTATTTAAGCTAAAAGATATGAACCTTAATTAGGAAGACTATCTGTATTGGATCAATGAGCAAAAATGGAAAGGCAAGGAGGATTTAAAGGTGTTCAGGGTTGGTTGATGTGAATAAATTGGTTTGATGGTTTTCTTTAAAAATAAAGGAGATTAAGACATGATGGAATAATATTAAAAATTTTTAAGACTTTAAAATGCTTTTTTTATAAAAGATTTTAGTATTTTTAGAAAAGATTTTAGTAGTATATTCACATCAACCCATTATTAAGCTAGTAATATAATTTTCATGATTGATTTTTAAAATTTTAGTATATTTTAACATAAACAAGGTCTAAATCTAAATTACAAAGTATATAGAACCAAATAATTTAAAATTTTATTTCTCAATCAAATAGATATGAATTGTCATATTTGACATAACTCATTTAATACCATAGGATTGACTTAAATTTTTTTTTATATTTTCTTAGTTATAATGTATATGCAATTGAATTAAAAACTATAATTTTCCAATATATCTTTAACTTTCTCATATAAATGTTAGCGTATTTTGGTTTATACATATTATAATTTACGTGAAAGTTATTTGTATACAAAGAAAAAGGATTAAGTTTTATTTTTTGTATAAATACGAGATTTCAACATTCGATTTTCGTAAAAAGGCTATGCATAATGTGTAAAATTGCAAATAAAAGTTTGTTTTTACATATATTATTAGAATAATGTGAAAATTTTCCTTTTTGTTATTCGCAAACTATAAGAAGTCTCATTTTGAAAATTATTTTCTTGACCGAAAGAACTTTCTTCTTTTGAAAATATAAACAAATAGAGCGAAGGAACTTTATAGTGTACAAAATGAATCGAAGAACAGAGATATAATCAGCAATGACATATCATTTCAACTGTAGGCGATTTTTCATCGGCGGTGAATTCCTGGTTCTAGAAACACATATGAATTTTCTCTCCGTGGACTTTTCAAATTTTATTTCCACTTCCGGGAATCAAATTGGCCACAAACTCAGAATATTCCATGCCCAAAGAATATTCCCAATCCTACTCGAAATCCAAGGGTGAAAAACAAACGGCAAATACAAACTCCGTCTACTTGACTTTCTCCCCAAGAAAAAGACTGGTCACTTCACGTGATGAGTCCACCTACTCACGGACATTTCCACACCGTTCTATTAATAAAACCCCCCCGTATTGTAATGCCTACTCATCACTAAAACATCTCATTTCTATACAGTGTTCAAAGTTCACAAAATCTTCAATTAATGGGTAAATATGATTTAAATTTATGGCTGCTTCAGTTTTATTTTTGGCTTTTTGATTCTGTCTTCGGATCTTGATCTGACATTTCTACTGATTGCAGCACCAAAGATCAAGATCGGTATCAATGGTGAGTGCCTACCTCTTTCGTGGAACTAAGTAACTGAAGTAAGTATGCATTTTTCTGGTATGAGATTGATGGAGCTGTGGATTAAATGAATTAGGGTTTGGAAGGATTAAGGTAAGAGTGGATAAAACTTTGCGTAAAGAAGGCATTTGTGAACAAAAAGGGATTGCACGAACATGGATCAAGGT
>JAOQMM010000001.1:4959705-4987082 GCA_027563515.1 Erythroxylum platyclados
TCAATATCGCATCTTAGACTCATTCTTGTTTGCAGATGTTTTAATTAGATTAATTTGTATTTGTTGACTAGAAACCCTAATAGGAAGAGGAATGATTAATTTATATGCTTTATAATTTAATTTGGTACGTTTATTAGATGATTAAGTGAATTTTCAAGACTATTTAACTATTTAATTATTAATTAAAGTTAAGCTTAAATTATTTGTCAGTCCAATATTAGGCCATATTCTAACATTATTTTACTTGGCCTAATCATAAGATAATCATAAAATTATATAGCATACCTTTACGTGTACAAAAAATAAATCATAAAAATTCAACGTGAGTAACTTTGTATGTCATTTGAAGAGAAAGGAACTAGAGATTGTTGAACAAGTTTATAACAGATAAGTATGTCCTAATTGACAAGCTTTATTGTTAGATAAGGGAAACCCTGGTAGCCCATCATATTGAAGAACGTCTGAGTTCTCTCTTAAAAAGACAATGGAATCTCTAACTTCCTAGTTTTTCCTTAAGGTTGTATGTATGAGCATTGTATTTCTTTTGCTTGATCAAGCTTTGTAAAGACAAAAATTGCCTTTTTATGGCTTAATGCATTCTTTTACCTTTAAAAAAAAAAGCTTTGTATGATAAAATAATAAATGTTAATTATGGAGGTTGTATATTATTTATGCGTTCTACATCATTTCATATACTTCAACATTCGTTACTCACTATACTAGGTCTATAAGTAATGATATAAACAAATTTCATCATGGTCTACCATTATATCTCATAGAAGTTAATGATAAATATCAAAACATAAATATGTATACTTTTATAGAATGGGAAATCATTTAAACAAATGTTTTTATTCTAAATTTGGTTATAGGACGTAGATATAGATGACACAAAGAGTTGAAATCACTTGACTTCACTTGATCATATAGTTGCTTCTAAATCTCAATCGAATTCTTCTTTTACAAGGCATATACATCTGCAACAATATTATAAAAATGAACTAATCGTAATAAATGATCTAGGCTGCAAACATCATATAAACATGAATCTATCATAATTGATGATCTAGGATGATAGTCCCCATACCAAAAATTCTAAGGCACAATACAGGTAAATCCCATATTGTTGCTTTGTTCATCAATTATGTACATACTTAAAATGTTAGTCAATCTCTATAATTGAACTCAATTACAATGTATAGTGTGAAAAAATATACTTAAGAACAAATAAACATAATGTTTTTCTTACTTGTGTTGTTTCCTTAGGAATTCTTTGTATTAAAGATAGAATATATGGACCATAAACCTTTTCATCATATTTTAGACTGAAGTATACCAATATCTACCACAAGATATGTGTCGACATCCTACACCAATATTTTATTACGTTAGCATAATACAATGGGATGTATATTGTTACATATAGTACAAACAACATGTTGTAACCCACCAATTCTCCATACAAGTTCTTCTTAACATCATCCTTACCATGATTGCATTAGAATATCATAATCTTCATTGCTTCCATTAAAGTGCAATAAAACCATTAATGCTCATTTCAAAGTACGAGGACAAGAAATTATGAGCATAAAAATATTCAACACCAATACATTATCTAAATCATTAATTCACTCGTCAATGGTAAGACAAAAGTAAAAGAATATACTTACCAAGCTAGTTGTGCTTACATTAATGACAATTTCCAAAACCTTGCCAATATTTCTTGCATACTTGAAAATAATATGGAAGAAATCAATAGATGATAAAGGTTTGCTCAGTCTTCCTCCAACACTTAGTTTACGTTCACTTAATAACATTACAACAACAAATTCAATTCCAACATAACATTTATTATCATTTTGTTCATAACCAATAATGACAAGACAATATTACTCTTTGTGAACATTGAGTCCATTGTGTACCTGCCTAGAGGACCCTACACACTCTCAAGTAAAAATTCACTAACAATTTGTTAGGTATTTATATGATAATATATACATAAAGAATCAGAACATTATAAAGCAAACTTGAATTTACCCTCCACGTTACTAATGCAGTTCCTTGGCTTAAAACATGAAAGGATGTAACTCAAATTCAGTCCAAACTTAACATTTTTAATGACAACAATATCTACAAACCTGAGTGAACATTTTAACAAATAATGTATAAATGTTAAATAATATTTATAACTTTGTGCATCAATATTAGTTTTATCGTATTACCATATTTTTAATTGAATTTTTCTAGAGGAACTTAACATACATATTCAAAAATTAGAGTTCTTTTATGAGATATAAATTCCTCCCTATACAGGAGTAACTCTTTATGTGTAATAACATAAATGCTCACCTTTAAATCCTTCCTTTCCTACATTTCAACTATAATATCAAATTTCGTTAAAAGTATAACCCAAATCTAAAAAAGGGTTCTTCAATATATACCTTTTTTTTTTTTGAACTTCCTATTCTTCATCTTCTCCTTAATTGTTGTCTCCTCTTGTTTGTTTAAAACCTCATCCTTACCTTTTTATATTATTGATTTCTTGTTACACCTTGGCACACCATCTTTTTCTTGGTTATTCATTAGCGTCTCCTCACACTTTAAGATTGATGTTTCATTAAATTTCTCCATCATTGATTCCTTCACATGTCTACGAACATCCTCATCCTTATCCTCCTTCCTTATTGACATTTTTTTATGCCTTAGGACATCTTCTATTCTTTTGGTTTATCACTGGCATCTCCTCATATCTTGGGATCAATTGTTCACAATTAATCTCCATCATTGACTCCTTCTCATGACTTAGGAATTCTTATCTTCTTTGATATTAAACGGAATTTAAAATTTTTTTTCATATTATACTAACCTAATAAGTGAATCAGTCATTACCTTTGCATCTCTCGTCTCCCATAAAATATTCTGCACTATCCTTGATACTTTTCAACCATTGTGATGCTTCATTAGGTGATCATTATTATTATCAACTCTCCATGTCTAATTTAATATAATAAATTAATCAATTAAACTCTTCACATTTAGTTCATTAAAATTTTATCACAAATTTTTCAATAACAGTATTAACTTTAGCTTCCTGTACTCCTATTTAGAGAACTTATTACCATCCATCACCTCTCTGATGTTGATATCATCCCAAGTTGTATTCTTAGCCATCTTTCCCAACTTGAAGGGTTGATTCACGCATAATCAATTAAGGCAAATATTTATAAAAATTATAATTCAATCCAGTTTTAATTAATTACATATTATATATAAATATATATACCAATTGACAAGATTCGCTTTGTATGATGTGTGACTCAATATCAATATAGCTATGTATCCACTTATGTAAGGCACAACACTTTTAGGCTTTAAAGCTTGACAGAACCTACGAGTATGCTAGTAAAGATAACTCAAAACATAATTTTCCTAATCAAGCTTCTTATTCAACATCGATTATAGTATTTAGTGGCTGCTAGTTAATATCGTATTTGGTGTTAAGACATAAAAAAAACACATATGGAAGGAAATTTCTCTAGAAGCATTCATTTTTTAGTACACTGCTTACTTTATCAAGTAAGCACTTGATTATAAATTGGTGATCATTGACTTTGTACTCCTCCTGAAGCTTGATCACCTTAGCCTCATTGAATTTTGTGCTTACTTGTTTGGTCCCATTCGAAACCCTTATAATCTATGCAACACTATCGCTACAAATTACCTCTACTTGATCCTCCCTTATTCTTACTATTAGCTTGTTTTGATCAAACTAACTACATAACCAGTAACAAATTTCTCTCCTCACCTAAACCTATTTAAATTTAGAGTTCATTGAATCCCATATTAGTGACCTACTTAAACTGCTCTAGGGTAAGCTCTGCATCATTTCAAATACCTTCTCCAAATAACAACGCATTTGAAAATTGTTTAAATACTTATTAAAATTAATTATAATCAAATAATAATACTTAATCACCTAATTATATTAATTTAGTTTAATTAAATCAAAGTTTCATACCTTGTTATTAAAGCCCTCACTTCATTGACTTGTCCTACAAGTGACAACTTTATCCCTAACTTACGTAAGTTTCAAATCAAAATAACTTCACATCATCATCATATTAATTTTAACAAAATGCTTGCTCATTACCTTTCTTTTTTCCTTCATCACCTTCTTCTTTTCTTCTTGTGGAAGAGATGATGCTCTAATTACAATTTATCCTTATTCTTTGGACATTGATAATAAAAATAAAGATGTCAACCACACCAAAACTAAATAGCATAACTAAACATGACATCTATGAAAACTAAGGCATCTGCTAATAAATCATCACCATTTTAGGCTATAGGCTTCAAATTCTTACCTAATTCCATGATTACATAACCCACTAACACCACATTTTGCCTTACTCTATACCTCGCTAGCTTAGTCATTTCTAATACAGTCAACACCCTATAATCCATATCTAAACGCATGTCTAAACATATCTATTATACACACAAAATATAAACATATAAAATCCACAAAAAGAAATAGGAAGATGTGAGTGACGTTGCTTGCTTACCATATCTCTTAGTTATTCCCTGTACAGTCATCTAAAATATAATGGATTTGAAGAATTAAGAGAATATTTGGGTTGTTTAGTCTTGGATTCTATGTGACACTAAGAAATGAAGGAAGAAGATGTTACATACTACTAAGTGGGAGGAGTTATTTGAAACTTCTCAAGGAAGCTTTGTACAAAGAAATATTGTATTTCCTTAAAATTTGTGAATAGAATAATGGACACAGTTTGATATACAAGCGTGTATAGCAATCTGTTTCTTAAACTAGTGCCTTTAAAAAATTCCAACAATAACACAGTTTAACACTAAATTGTGTAGTTAACAGTATTAAATAAAACATTAATTCAAAATGGTTTTGTATATGGCTATGTAGTCATTCGTGTCCTTCACATTGTCCCTTGAAAAATACTAACAAGAACACTTTTGAAAACATGGGTGTATAGGAATCCTTATCCAACAAAACCTTAAATAAATATAGTTTTATACATTAGTATGTGTAAATCCGTGTCCTTCATATTGTACCTTCAAAATTTCTAATAAGAATATGGTTGATCACATGAGCGTGTAGTTAACTATGTTTAATAAAACCTTTAATGAGCAAAATTTGGTGGGTGCTTATGTACTAATCCTTGTCCTTCATATTGTTCCTTCAATAAATCTAAGAAAAACATAGTTGAATAGACAAACATGTAATTAACTATGTCCAACAAAACCTAAATAAACACAAATTTATACATGAACATGTACAAATTCATATCTTTCACATTGTACCTTTAAAATTTGTAATAAGAGCATAATTGACTACACAGGTATATACTTGACCGTGTTTTGTATGTATGTGCACCAATTTATGTTGTTCATATTGATACTTGATACCTTTTTTTTTTAAAAATGAATAATTTGTATTAACTATAAAAGAAGCTAATATAATATTAATGCTTGATATTGTTTGTACTCAATCATAGTATTTCCATTTTTTTCTACTAGTATTACTTAATTCTAATGCATTATGGTAATTTTTTTACATATAGATGGTATATGATGTGGTCAATTCTAGTATAATTTCAATTATAACATGATATTCTTTGCACTTAGTCCTTTCATTCCCATTTTGAAGTTTATGTGTTACTTATCTGTAACAAATGATGATATTTTATATATATAGGCGTAGCATTAGATATACAGAGTACTACTATAGTTTTTATTGAGCCAATGTCTTATTTATATTTAGAGACGATATTCTCATTTTTCACTAAACATTTTATTTATTTTTAATTCATTATGGTAATTTTTGTAGATAATGGTAGTATTAAATGTACTATGTATTAGTATAATTTTCATTATAACACGATATCCTTTGTACTTAGTCATTTTATTCCCATTTTAAAGTCTAGTGTTACTTATTTGTAATAAATAATTATATTTTTTGTAAATAAGTATGGTATTAGAAAAATATAGTACTAGTGCAATTTGTATTGAGCAAGGTACTGTATGTACTAAAAATATTATTATTGTTTTTAACTGAAAATGTTAGTTATTTTTAAGGTACCATAGTAATTTTTGTACATAGCAATGATATTAAATGTACCGATTCTTGTCATAGTTTGTATTGAAATATGGTGTTATTTCCACAAATTCATTATATTCCTATTTAAATGTGTAGGTATTGCTTATTTATAATGAATGATGATATTTGAGAATTTTACCTAAAATGACATGTCTTGAGCTCAAACCAGGGCAAAGGCGGTAAGCCCTCATCTCCAAAAGCACAAACTCCGTTGTCAATCACGAGGCAGGGATGCCGCTTCTGTAACTAATCAGACGGCTGTAGTTGACCGGTGCTTGAAGAATTGACGTTTTGGACTTTCTACCGGATTTCCAGTATTTGATTATTTTATTCGGAGTCTGCCCATTTCAAATCAAAAGTAACAAAGAAGGAAGGTGCCTAAAAAACAGAAAAAAATAAAGAATAAGAAGTAGGGTGCTGCATTTTTTCTCTGCTTTTTTTATCCCATTTTTCCGTTCCCCCAAATCAAAACCTGCCACCTTCGATCTCCGATGTCTGTTCTAATACCCCTTCACTCCAGGTGTTTTCTTCAATGATATACCCATAAACAAAGTCTCTTTACTTAAGCTAATGGCGGATAACAGTGTTCAACCGGACCAGTCATCTACTGCTCAGACCCCTCTTCTCAATTCGACTCAGAATCAAAACCATCAACGGCCACCACGCTCACAAGAGCGAGTGAAGGACGATGTTGATCTTGATGGAGTCCTTCAAAAGCTTGAAACATTTTTAACATTTCTGGGTTTTAATCAATCTTCTATTTTGAGGTCTTTGCTATCGTGGGTTGCATTTTTTTTGGTCGGTCTGCTACTTCCTATTGGTATGCTAGAGCTCTCCAGTTGTTCAGACTGTGAAATATACCAGATTAAGGATTTCGAGCTGGATATCGTAGCATGGCAGGCGTGTTTAGCGGCTGTTTCCTTGTTTTGTCTGTCACTTAATCTACGCAAGTATGGTGTCAGAAGGTTTCTACTAGCTGATAGATATAGTAGCCATATGACTCATTCTAGTGGCCAATACGTTCAGCAAATTAAGGTTAGGACTTTTCATTTTGCTAACTTCAATTAAGTGCATATCCCTTAATGTCGTGTGATGAGTTGGTCAAGTGGATGTGAGGTTATCTGCTTACCGAAGCTGCAGATACCTTCATTCAGTACTATTAATACCTTCCATGTTCTGTACTTGTAATGTTAGTGGTTTTAACATGACGCAAATACTTTTTGTCAGATACTGTAGTCTTCATAAGAAGTTACAATGATACTTATCTGCTGCAGAATGCTATGCGCTTGTTAGTATTCTGGTCGTTCCCATGTTTAATCCTGAAAATTGTTCGTGAGGTTGTTCGGGTCTCATACGTACCTCGTGAATCATTGTGGTTGTCTAGCGCTATTTTGTTTGGTTTGATCATCTCCTGGACCTACGTGAGTACTGTATATCTATTGGCCAGTGTTTTGTTTCATCTAATCTGCAACTTGCAAGTTGTTCACTTTGATGAATATGCAAAGCTCTTGGAAAGAGAGTCTGATGTGTTGACATTAATGGAGGAGCACATTCAGCTACGATACAATCTATCCAAGATAAGCCACAGGTACCGGATTTTTCTTCTTCTACAGTTCTGCGTCGTGACAGCCAGCCAATGTGTGACTCTGTTGCAGACCACTGGTTACAGAGGTCTAATTACCATCATAAATGGCGGTGATTTTGCTGTAAGTTCTGCATGTTTTCTTTTTTCTTTTTTTCCCGAATATCCAAATGAATTGTTATGAATTTTAGACATCTATTAGCTATTTGGTCTTATTTGTAAAGCGTGGTTTCATGAATAATTCTCATTGACTTTGCAGGTCTCCTCAATTGTTCAGGTTGTTGGTATAATTCTTTGCTTGCATGTTGCTACTAAAATTTCTCATAGAGCCCAAGGCATTGCGTCTTCAGCTAGTAGATGGCATGCATTGGCAACATGCAGCATTGCTGATGCATCTCAACTGAGAGCTTCAAACAGTGGGGGAAACTTGGAATCTACGAATGGTCAAAATTCTCTTCAAATGAGTTATTCTGAAAGTGATCTGGAGTCATTGGATTACATATCATTGCCTATAAACACTCACCGGGCATCACACATGTCCTCGTATCACAAAAGACAAGCCTTCGGTATGAACTAAGTCATTGTTCTGTTTTTACCTAGCTGTCAACAGTTCAATTATTGATTTTCCATGCCTTCTTCATTTCGCATCTCCACGTTAGATGATTGTCACCAATGAGATTGAAAACCGTTTCAAAACAAGTAAATCAGCTAGTTGGAAGCATCTAATGTAGGATGTGTACATGCACACACCCCACTGATGCTATGTCTCTTCATTTAGTCTTAAAGATAATGTTCATGTATTCAACTATATCTGTCTTGTGGCTTAATGCATAACTCTTTCTTTGTGCCTTTTTAACGTCTTTAAAGCAATGCTTCACTCATTCAGTGTGACCTATATTTGGTTATGTGGCGATGTATTTGCAGAACAATCCCAGTGGAATAATCAGATTCATCTCTCTCTCTCTCTCCCTCTTAGCTTGTTATATAATTCTTGCCTTGTGCCTTTTGTACTGTCTTTATACAGAATGTTACAATCAATAGACATAACTTAGGTCCATGTAATTTGGTTATGCAGTGATGTATTTGCAAAACAATCCTGGGGGAATTACCATATTTGGCTGACAATTGATCGAGGACTCCTCAACACTATCTTCTTCATTGAGCTGTCTCTAGTTACTTTTGTGTTGGGGAAGACAATAGTTTTCACTGCCGAGTGACGATTTATACAGAGGGGTTAGACAATTTCTTATACAACACCATGTTAAGAACTGGATTGATGAACTGGACACCTTAAGGCTCGTCCAGCGGTAACCTCAAGAATTACCATAGTCCCTTCCAATATTTTAAGTTTGGAGCCTCCAATTGATCCCTGTGAAATTGAAGTATGGATGTGTATCAGAGCATGGGATAGAGACAGTGTAATCCAAGAGAGATTCCGTTTTGTGTTCTAAGCTACAAGTATAATGCTATAACCTATACCCAAACCTGAACGTGTACTTGTGTCGTAATTCATAAATGTGCTCAATGGTGACCTTGTATCTCCACAGACATCCTTACATGTGAAGATACATTACCTTGTATCTTCACAGTCAGTCTTGGGAATTACTTTTACTTTACTAGAAATCGTACACCATAAACAACACTTTTTTACGAGTGACCTTTCATCTGTTTCTCAAGAGATTGAGACAAACGTGGAATTTGGAAGCCAACAAAGACAAAGACAAAAGAGGCCCATTACGTTCTGCCATCTATATGCAAAGTTCGAAATTCAAGCTCAGAGGAATCCAAGAATGGCGAACACAAACCACTCAACATGCAACCGTACTTCTTCTTCAATCGGTCTTAAGAGTGGCTTCTGTTCTGAAACAGGAATCTACCACAGTCTCAGGCCACAAGTTCCACTCCCTTCACTCACCCTGCCAAGCTCTGTCACAGACTTCGCCTTTTCGCTTCTCCATTCCTCAACGATACCGCCACCGTCCACCCCAGCAGTTCTCGACGCCGCTACCCACCAGAGCATTTCCTTCCCCGAACTCATCTTCCGTACAAAAACACTTAGTTTTTCTCTTATTCAACATCTCGGCCTTAAAAAAGGTGACACTGCATTTGTTTTATCACCTAACTCGCTTCAAATTCCAATCCTGTACTTTTCACTCTTCTCTATTGGCGTTGTGGTATCTCCTTCAAACCCAGTAAGCAAAAGTTCTGAAATTTCCCACCAACTTCAGGTTTCGAAACCGGTTATTGCCTTTGTTACGTCCGATAATGCCCATAAAATCACGTCTCTTAAAACAATCATCATTGATTCAATGGAGTTTGAGTCTCTGATGACCACTCAGAGGAGTCATCCTCGTATTGATGAGCTGGAACAAGTTAAGGTTTACCCTTCTGATCCTGCGGCGATTCTATACTTGTCCGGGACAACAGGGATGGTCAAAGGAGTGTTGTTGACTCACAAGAATTTCATATCGTCGATAGTCAGTGTACATGCGCCTAGGGTGGCGAGGAATACGCCGGTGGTGAGTTTGTGTACCGTGCCTTACTTTCATGTATATGGGTTCTTGTACTTGGTGAGATCAGTTTCAACAGGAGTGACGGTTGTGGCAATGAAGAGGTTTGAGCTGAGGACGATGTTGAGAGCTATTGAGGAGTTGAGAGTAACCCATGTAGCGGTGGCTCCGCCATTGGTGGTGGCGATGATCAAGGATGGTATGGTGGCGGAGAGGTACGATTTGAGCTCACTTGAAGTGATGGCTTGTGGCGGGGCTCCGCTTAGGAAGACTGTGATCACTCAGTTCAAGAAACAATTTCCGAAGGTGCAATTGGCTCAGGTAAGAAAATCTTAGATTGTTGGAATTCCAAGTATTGGAGTTATAGTCTGAAAGTTGAGTAGATTTCAGTTTGGAGCAAATCAATTTTCTCTAAATAACGATGCATTTGATGCATTTTTCTCCAAGTATGCGAATTGTAGTTCCATTTCCTATTATCACCAACAAAAGGTAACCGTTGTAGATTCTTGGTTGGACATTACTCCAACAACAAGAATATATAAGACCTGTGTTGCTCCATTTATTTTGAGATGGTTCCATGCTAGTCATAATGTATATTAGAGGTTGATGATTATTCTATTTTTTCACTTGTGCAATTTCTGGGAGCGACTAAACGAAGGTATAGTTGTTGACATTTAGGCATATGGGCTTACTGAATCAACTGCAAGAGTTTTTTCATCAGTTGGTCCTCAAGAAAGCCAAGTAATGGGAGCGATAGGAAAGCTTGCTGCAAATTGTGAGGCAAAGATTGTCGATCCTGATACTGGCAGTTCTCTTCCTCCTGGTAGTCCTGGTGAGCTTTGGCTTAGAGGAGCGTCCATTATGAAAGGTACTGACTAGTCCTTAATTAAATTCGTGAGATTAGTAACCAAGTGATTCAAGGACTAACTAGTTCTTTGTTTCATTATTATGACAGATGAATTGTTAGAGACTAAAACATGTTTGGATTCGAAAGGACATTAATTTTATTTGGTCCATTGAAAACCTTTTGTTTCCCTATTGATTTCCAAGGATCTTTGCGAGTTTACCGTAGGTTATGTAGGTGATGAAGAAGCAACTACAGCAGTTCTGGATTCAGAGGGTTGGTTGAAGACAGGCGACTTGTGCTATATTGACAATGAAGGCTTCCTCTTCTTTGTAGACCGAATAAAGGAACTCATTAAGTACAAAGGTTATCAGGTGCGACGACATTGCATTTCTTGTTAGGTTCATTAGCACAAAATCCATAAGAAATTTGGCTATCATTTTAATTCATCTCAGTTATTGTCCTCCTTCACAGTTGTGATGAATAAAAATCTGATACTGTGCATGTGTTGTTTTTCGTGGTTGTACTAGGTTGCTCCTGCAGAACTTGAGAATCTTCTTCTGTCCCACCCAGACATAATTGAGGCAGCTATTATTCCGTGAGTCAGTCGTTCATTTTTGCATTTTCCTCTAGCAGAGAAGTGATAGGATAGATTTCTTGTTTGAAAGATCAAGATGTAATATCACCATAAACAAATTGGCAGGTATCCTGATGAGGAAGCAGGTGAGGTGCCCATGGCTTTTGTAGTACGACAAAGCAGAAGATTCATTGAAGAATCTCATGTCATGGATTTTGTATCCAAACAGGTGCACACTAGATGTATGAGATTCTACAATAGCTATGATAAACTTCATCGTTGGAAACATCTTATTGTCCTTATGATAATTGTAGGTTGCATCGTATAAGAGAATAAGGAGGGTGTGTTTCATCGATTCTTTGCCAAAGAATGCCCAAGGCAAGGTGCTAAGGAAGGAGCTAATCAAACTTGCAGTCTCTAGTGCTATCTCCAAGTTATAATCTTCTTGCTGATCTGAAATTTCATGCCTATAGAGGGATGGCTCTCGGTTGCTTTTAAGTTGAGTATGGTTTTAACACAGTTTCAACTGGGCAAAGGATGACCGTGTCCATAAAAAAGTGTTGCTGTCGCCAAGAAACGAAGACTGTTGTTACTATTGTTGATTTTCAGGACCTGATATGAATTTTATTTTATATAATATCAGCATCAGCTTTGACATTTTCCCTGGGATGTAAATTTATAAGTGAGGCAAAGTTTTCGTCCGATTTTACTTGATTTATGACAGAAGTAAAATTTTGATAATTATGTTCAGTCTCTCGTCTCATCTGGAAGTAGCTTGCTTATGAGTTGCCCAACATGAGAGCAGCTAACGAATTGGAAGGAAATGGTCCAAGATAATCAGGATCTTAAAAAGTTTGGTCACTTTGAAGGAATAAGATTATAACTTGAAGATTTGGCGTTTGGATGAAGAAAAAGTGATGATTATATGGAACTTAATACAGCTGCGAAGTAATAAAATTCTCATGTAGACAAAAACTCTGTGAAATAGAGAAGATGTACTCTAAATATTAAGATCTTGCTAATTGGATAAGGACCACTCTTGAGTATTACAGGCTAATTAAAAGATTGTTAAGCATTCTATTCTCCAGTCTAAAAAGTAATCAAAGTCTAAAGAGAGAGTATTCTTTTTTAAAAGTTGAAAGAATAAGATTGATAAAAGAACTGCAATGAGTTACATAGGCTTAGAGCCAATACGAACTAGTAGAAGGAAAAAGGAGATGCATAGCTAGCACACCAAGGCTAAGGATATCTAATCCAAGCTAGTTAAGAGAAGACATTTAATTGTAAGCTTGAGCAATTGACACAATTGAATAAACTTGACAACATGCTCAAAGGGACCGCTTCAGACCTTCATATAAAGTCAAGTTGGATAGAGCAAAAAGTTTGAAAAGGCTAGTGTTAAAGGAGGTTCAATTTCCTTTTGAACTGTGCATTGGAGGGAAGATTAATGGTTTTAGTAGCAATACCCTCTTTTAGCCAGCAATGGATGAGTCAACTTAGAGCAGTAGGTACTGTATTTTGATTTTAGAACACTTTATTGTTCCTTTCTCTCCATATACCATATAATCAGTAGTTGAAACACAATTTAATATGATTAGATTAGACTTGTTATGATAATTAACCCCCTTAACCAAGCTGATCACTTGATCCCATGAGATAGACTAGCTTGTAAGTTACACCATTCAAACATTTTCTTCTATAGAAAGATCAAGTGAAAAATAAATGATCATGACTTTTAGGTTTCAATTGGCAGAAGGTACAAGAGGTATTGGATCTAATTGATTTTATTAAGTGTATTGAGACATTTCTTGATATCCATCCATAACAAAAAGGATATCTTAGGAACATGACATTCAATAACAGTTTGGACCAAGAGACAATTTCCCAAGGAGGTTTGAACAAATTAGTGCAACATTGATTGGTGAACCTCTTAAACATGTGCCTTAACCAAGAGCTAAATTCCTTTCTAAGAGGGATAGGCCTGTAACTTGGGATATCATTGAGGATATTAGTTATTCCCCTATGCTCACAACACCACTTGTCTTTATTTATAATAGGTTTTACCTTGGCATTTGGAGGGATTACATATTGCAATGAGGAGAAGGTTGGAAGTAAGTAAAGAAGCCCTATATTGGACTAATTATCATACCAAAACCTGATGCTTTCTACATTATCAATATGGTATTTCATTTCCTTGTCAAAAACATCTCTCAATTTGAAATTTTGATTTAAGGTCCAAAAGGTGTGAGGTTTAGCTTGCGTACTCCAAAATTTGTTTCTTCTTTAGGTATTCCTTATGCATCCATTTTACCCACAAGGATTCATGATTATTGAAAAGTCTCCATATTCTTTAGGCCATTAAAACCTTGTTAGAGTTTCTAATGAATTTTATCCCTATACCACCTTGATCTTTAGGGGGATATACCATTTTCTAGCTAATCTTAGCTAATCCTTTAGTAAAAACTGAGCCACTCTATAAGAAGTCCTTGAGTATCTTTCCAATTGCCTTAATAACGTTAGAGGCAATATAAGATGGGAGCTCCAATATGCATATATATGGTTCAAAATAGAAGATAAGAGTTGACACCTTCTAATATAAGATAAGACCAAATTCTTCAAACTGTGAATTCTCATCAAAATGGAATCAAGTAGAGGGGAAAAATCCTTATATATAAGTTTAGTAGTGATCATGGGGATACCTATGTATATAAAAGGAGTATTGTGAACTTGGAGCCCTATAATTCTTGCAAGTTCCTATGATAGTTCCTTTGACAATAAGAAATAAATAGTTGACTTTTTGAGTAGTTAACTATCAAACTAGAAAGTGAACCTTTTAATGGAATGCATTAAGGTCTTAATAGATTCCTTATTAGCACCACAAAATAAGAATAAGTCATCAGTAAAAGAGAGATTGTAAATCTTTAAGTTTTCACATTTATGATACCTTTAGCCCTCTAAATATATGTGTAACTTCCTTATTTACTAGTTATGAAGGAGTTGAGATGTATTAATAAAACTAGTTGATGAAACTTGAGGGAAATACAAAAGCATACAAGCAAATAGAATAAAACTCCAATTAATAGTATCAAAGGCATTGAAGAAATCAATTTACATAAAACAACTTATAATGATTTTTTTTATTGTGATAAGATTTGAGGGGCTCTCCTTAGTAGCATTTCAAACCTAGTTGCTTATCGAATTCCAACACTTTTTAGAAGAAGAAAGCATTAAAATAACTGGGTTCAGGGGCGCTTTATTAAGTTACATACTGAAGACAACTTTCTCAATCTTTGAATTTGTGAAACTTAAAGTGAGTAAATTGATCTCATAATTAGTTAAACTAGGAGAGATGAACTTATTTAAACTTTGTAATTGAGGAAGTAAAAGATGTTATTATACCTAGTATGTTCTTGAAGTGGTTTAAAGCCATATCCTTTAGAAGATTTTGATCCTAACAAGGTACTCCATTAGCATCTAAGATACCAACTATCTTGTTGGAGTTCCTTTTGGCTTGGATGACCTTGAAGAAGTAATTAGTATTAGTGTCACCTTATTTTAGTCAATATGCTCGAGCTTTTGCCTCACCAGAGAATTATGTGCCTCAAGAGTGGATAGGTAATTACTAAGCACATTCTTCTTCTGTTGCATTATGGAATTGTTACAAGGATTATTATACAGTCTTCCTTAGATTTCTTAAGTCTTAGCTTGAAGAGAGTTGACAGGAGCACACAAGAAATTCCTATACTATTTATTATGCAAATCTTTTAGCTCTTTTCTTTTATCCTGAAGCTACCTCATTAGCTTAAAGGGCTTTATGACTGGCAATAAGTATTAAGAGGCCTTTTTTCAATGCTTTCTCATATCCTTCAAGTTTAGTTAAGAAATTAAAAAATCCAAAGGGAGGTTTTTAGCCTTGGTATGAAGTTAGGAATATGGACTTCCAGGGGGCAATGATTAGAGATTTGTAGAACATTGAAGAAACCAAAGCTATTAGGGAAAGCTAACATCTATGCAAAGTTTACAAGCCCTCTATCAAGTTTCTTTCTTATCAGTTAGGTGCCTTCATATTTATTTATCTAAGTGGAATAACTGCCTTTAAAGTTGAGATCAGCTAGACCTAAGGAGTTTAAGCAATCCCTAAAATTGTTATCCACTGACTTAGGAATTACTCTAGAGCAAACTACCTCCTAAGCATACAAGATAAAATTAAAGCCTCCCAAACAATAACCAAGGGCCTTAAATAGAGGATACTAAGGTTTTTAGATCTTCCATAAATTTCTTATCTGGAATGCAAGATTTGAAACATATATAAATTTAACATTAATCACTTAATATTTATAATGAAATTGATTTATCATATGTAAGAACTGATTAGTATGTTGGGAGTGGAATATTATGAGCATATCTAGCCTAAAAGACATACAATCCCCCTATTAAAGTATGCTAAGTGGTTAGAGATTTTTTGTGATTTATTTTTGAGAAACCACAAACCTTTGTTGTAAGATTGTTTCTTAATTTTGGTTTCTAATATGCCAATCAATTCGGGCAATTTTTTCATCATATATTCATTTATGGTATGTTGTTTTTGGGGTAATTTAGGCCTCTTAAATTCCAAGATATGATCACTGGGAGGAGGGCCTTAGGAGACCCTTCCGTTAGCCCTTTTGCTAGACTTCTTCCTATCAACTAGTCTGAAGTTTTCATCTTTTCCAAGTTATGTTCTTCCTGAATTGGGTCTAATTCAACATTACCTTATGGTAAGTTAGGAATAATATTAGGAGAGGCCTTTAAACTTCCCTCGGAATTATTGTCAATTAGGTTAACTATAGAGCTAGCAAGTATAAAGTTTATATCTCCTAAATAATTACAAATGATAGGATCAAACTCAAGTTCAATTTTCTTCTTCAAGTGACCACTAATAGAATCTTGAGTTCCATACTGAACCACCTTATTATTATAAGATGCAAAGGAGTTATCCAACTAGAGGGACTTATTCCATCAGAGGACTAGGAACCTCTACATAGCTAGAGGTACTTGTTAGTTCCTTTTATACCATACTTAATAGACTGATCCAAAGTTTAAGCCTGAGATCTCCATGCTTTAACTATATTTCCCTAAGCTAGCCTCTAAGGTTAAGAGAGGGAGATTTCAACATTAATTAAACCACCATCGTTATTCAGTCGATATATAAGGAGAGTATCAAGCATTTCATTATCCTTCTTAATCTTAGTGCATACTTTGGCAAAACCAATCCTATATAAATTAGCCATGTGCTTATTAAGTCTTAGAAGTTTTGCTAAAGCATTCACAAGATAGCTAAGACCCATAATTGACTAGTATTATAAGGGTATAATATGGAAATATACCCATGAATGCATTATGTTGAGCATTTTCTTATCTAGCTTCATACTTGGGTACCATTTGAGGAAAAATGTGTGCCTTCCAGCCTAATGCCAAAGACCTTAATCAATCACAGAAAACATCCTTTATGTGTCTCTGAAATTATGTATGAGGATTTAGCTCGTACTTTGATATATAAGAACAACATCTTCTTGTCTAGGAAAAAACCAACTACACAGAGCTCTAATTTGTAGTTAAGGGGAGTTTCTAACTTATGGGATAAGCCTAAGCTTTTCAAATAGTTCATTATCTCAAACTGCCTGATTCCATACTTTAGGGAGCTGAATGAGAAAAGTAGGAGGTGAAGAGGATCTAGATGAGGGGAAGTAAGCTTACAAGAAGTCATAAGTTTGGGACATGTCAAGTTAGATACTAAAGAGAGGGGTGGAATAGAAAGCGGGGAAATAAGAATAAGAAGTTAAGTCCTTAGGTGAGGTAAAGAAAGAAGAGGATTAAAAGGAGATGTGAAGCTAAAATGATAGGAGTAGGAGCTTGGGGTGGAGGAGGAAATCCAATGGTCGAAGAAGAGCTTAACTTGATGGAGGATAGGTAAGGCTCTTAGGAGGATGATGGAGCTAAAGGTTGGATCAGTAGGCAATTAGTTGTCTCTATGCCTAAAATGGAATGTTGACAACTTTGGGAATAGGAAGAAAGAAATTTAGAAAGTTGTTAGATACAAAAGATAGTTGATTGGAGGAAAGGACAACTAACATGGAAAGCTAGAGAGAGGTCATATACTCTCTCTAAAATTGCTAACTTGCTAACATTTAACTTAAAACAAAGTTTTATAAAATTGAAAATTTTAAAAGAAGTAATAAATCAGATGGCTTGCTTCTCAAGACAGCTTTCACGAATACCATATATTCGTTATAGAAGAAAATGAATAGGAGATTGTACAAGAGAATTGAAGAAGGAAAATATCAGTCAGTAGAAAACATAGTGAATTGGATACGAGGAGCCTTTATTACTCACAATAAACAACATATACTTAACCAACGATTGAAGAACAAATAGATGCTGTAATTAATCTTTTAAATGTATAGTTGTAACTATTAGATGTTCTAAATTTGTAGGTAGATCATGTGAATCATTATATTGTTGTTTTGTAGCTTTTGCTAGTATTAATACAAATTTTTTTAATTAAAAAAAATAGTTTCAACAAAATGTTGAATATCACATCAAAAGATAGAAGTGCAAAAGTGGAGAAAAGGGAACAAAAGTAACTTTTTTCTTATTAACAGGCTAACAACTTATAATGAACGATATATTTATTATTATTTTATAAATTACTATTTTATCCGTCATTTATTACTAGTGAAGTGTGTTTATTATTATTTTTAATTTGAGTTGTTAGGCACCACCACCCAAGGTTTTAAAAACCAGATTGGACAGACTGATTTGACCGAAAACAGTTTGAACTGGTTAGTTGTCCGGTACGGTTTCATTTAAATAACCTTTATGTAGAAAAACCGACCGGTTTTCTATTGAACCGGTCAAACCAAACAATCAATATACGTAATACCTAAACTTTAGATTTCCCAAATCAAACTCTCTCCTTGCCTCTACCATTTTCTCTTTTCTTAGATCTCATCGCAGCTGCTGCTATTACATATGGCTTGGACCAAAAAGCATCGAGGAAAGGAGAGCTTCTTTTCTATCTCAATCCCTCCTGTAGGCTTACAGGGTTTCTCCACCTTTTTCCAAAGTAGGTGGTGTTAATTGGAGTTAATTTCTAGAACAACCTGAGCATGGATTTTGTGGTCTCGCTTTACTTGTGTCTTCTTGATTGTGAAGATGGTTGAGCCAAGAGTTGTAGCTGTAGTTGCAAGGACTAGAACTCTTGAACTCTTGCTCATTCCTTACTAGATAGCAGTCGTGGTCCAACCACCCCCTTCCATATAACTGTCTAATGTGCTCATCCTTACTTGTAAAGGAGCTTATTTTATAGAATCTGAGAGCTTGAAAAGAAGTGAAAGGTACAAAAGAAGCTACCTTTGTGAAGCTACAGGTGCTAACAACATGACTGTTACAAAGTTTAGAGCAGAAGAGGAAGAGAACCATCCTCCTTTGCTCGATTTGGAGACCACTTCCAGGCCTCGACGCATTGCCCTCTTTGTTGAGCCTTCTCCTTTGTGTGAGTCTTCATTTTCTGTTTTTTCTTTGATTTTGTGTTCTTGTTTGTCTTCGGTTTTGATGTTATGCTCTATCGTGGTTGTTGACTTCTGGTTTGTGACAAAAAGATGTGAAGTTGGAACTATTGTTTCCTAACTCCTACTAGCTTTTGCGGTCTTTAGGAGTTGTTTTGTCTTCATTGTCTGTACTTTGCAGTTTTGTGCACTTTCTGTTTTGTACTGTAAATTAAAATAGTATATGTAAGGGGTGACCTTTTGACTTTTCTATGTTACGGGTTCTTGTTTCTAGAGACCGGTCTCTATTAGTATCTTCTAAGTTTTATTGATGATGTTTAGGCTTTCTTTAAGGAGAAAATACAATTATTTTTTCTAATATATTAAAAATTACTTGTTGCTAATAATTTTAAATATTAAATGATCATAATAAGTTTTAAGATATAATAAGTTCACATCTTTTTTTTATATATAATCTTTAGTAAAATTTTAAATCTAAAATTTTTAATTATTGAAAATTCTAATAATCAAAGTCACTTTAATAATATTGGTGTATTTTTTATTTTAATAAAATATTTTATTTTTACTTACTTTTATAAATTTTATTTTTATTACATATCGGTTTTATAGTAGTTTAATATCGATTGAACCTTTAAACCTTGAACTTTTCCTTCAAGCGATTCGATGTCTGATTAGATTTTTAAAACATTGACACCACCAGACCACAACGTGTTTTCCGACGTCAAATTATACAATTATCCTTGAAATATTTACATCAATACAATATGCTAACATGGCAAGTGATGATCATTAATATCAACTACTTACCTCCTACCTAGTTGGTTTTCAATTTCTAAAATGCACCGGTACAAATTTGTCCCTAAATTTCTCCACTTTATTTCTATCAAATACACTAGTGAAGTTTCCTATATACACATCACATATCGCTCTGTCCCTTCCCAAAAATGGCTTCCGTTGTCACAAGCTTGATCCCACGCACCCACAACTCAGCAATTTCACCACTACCTTGACATACAAAGTGGACCTCCTTGTTCTTTGTAGTCTTTACGTGGAACATTCCTGGTTCTTCAACATCATACTTTTTTCTTCGGTTCCAGCGAAACTTGGCACTCGGACCAACTTGAGCATCCCTACATACTACATTTCTCCTACTTGATCTGCCCCATCTCAGGACTCCCACAGACTCCACCATCTTCAGTTCTTTGGAATGTGGAGATCCTTTACCGCACTTGGTGTGTTTCTTGACTCGAGCTCCGGTGGTAACAAGTTGGCGAGCAAGCTCATCAAGTATGACACTCTCTACCATCTGTCCATTAGTATTCTTCTTTGCAAGCAAAAGTACAGTTTCACGTCTCTCATTCTCAATGTCACATCTGGCACCGTAAGCGATTAGAAGTTGGCAGACGCCAACATGGCCTCCTCTGGCAGCTAACATCAGTGGGGTGTATCCGTCGCTATCAAAGTTGTTGACGTCGTAGCCTCTTTTGGTTAACATGCGAACCAAATCCAAGTCCCCCCAGCGAGCAGCACGATGCAGAGCATGAATGCCAGCAGAATAGTTGTATCCCCCTTCCAGTGCGTATTCGAGCATCACCTTTTCGATTTCTTCTCCATGTCGATTCAGCTCTGACAAGCTGATTGCTGTCTTGCCATATTTGTTTTCAAGATTCAAATTTGCACCAGCGTAGACAAGCAACCTGAAAGCCTCCACATGGCCTCCTGCAGCTGCCAGCATTGCAGCAGTATATCCGTCAGCATCCTGTTCATCAAGATTGATCTCTGCCCGCTCAATGAGTTTTTTCAAAGCCTCTATATTATTAATTTGAACCGCAAACATCAAAGGAGAGAACGTCGAGGCATTGCTTGATCTGGTAATCTTCCCAGCTCGGATCAACTCTAACACGGCTTGTTGAAAACCAAGATCCCATTTTGTTGACCTTGCAATTGAACTTATAGACTGACCAGCTGAATTGACCAAACCAAAATCAGCACCAGCTGAGGCAAGAACTTTAAGACATTTCTCTTGCTTATATCTGGCACATACCATTAATGCAGTGTCTCCAGACTCTGTTCTAGAGTTGACGTTGCAGCCAGTAGCTATCAGTTGTTCAAGAACATTGGTTGATCCAAGCCGTGCAGCCAAATGAAAAGGGGACAGACCAATTTTCACCGTTGTTTTTACTGGAAGTCCTCTATCAGCACCACAAATGAGGAGCACTTCTGCTGCTTTGGCATTGTTACACAGGATTGCATGATGAAGAAGAGTCCTCCCAAGATGCGGGGTATTAGGAGAGAGGTATTTGAGCAGCATACGTAATACGCTACCACTGGCTTCAAAATACTCAACAGCGCACCAGGTGATGTCATAGGCCTCAGCTAGTCCTGCACCAACTCGGAGTTCTTCTCCTGTATCTATGTCCCAGGACCAAGCACCAAGCCTTGCCTTGATATCAATCCTGGCACCAACCTGTTTCCAGTTCCGAGAGGTAAAAATCTGCAGTAGGTGGATCCTTTATGATAAGCTTTGTGATTAAAAGGCACAGAGATATTTACCTGCAACAGTAATCTGACAACATAGACTTGCCTACTAACAGTGGCTGCAACAAGTGCATTACAATCAACATTGGTGTGCAGCGATGGTTTGGAAGATCGAAGCAGCACCCTGTCGCAAGCATCTACATCTACTCCGAACTGCCACCAAAAATATCAATCGAGAGAAGACTTGGTCAAGTGTGGACCTCAAAATTGCATTGCAAACGTAATACGAATTGATCTCATTTCTTAACAAACCAAAAAGAATGAGATATTCTCTCACTATCACAACATTTAATCCAAATCGAACAATTACAACTTTGATTTTACAAATGAGTTGAAGGGTTCAGATAAAGGAGGGTATTATAATAAGGAAGCAGTACTCAATCATGTTGACCATGCTTATACTGACAGTAGTAGGTTAGGTTTCCTACATACATCCCAAATCAACCCCTTAACATGTCACTACGTTGTTCCATCTTCGTGATTCAAATATGCAAAAAGAAAGCGGTTGTGATTCATAACATGTTGATCGAGGACGGACCGTTGCGTCTAGGCCTTTTTCTTATTGTATGATGTTTACCTTTATGAGCTTTTCCACTACATTGACGAAACCTCTGCAGCAAGCAGAGACAAGAGCGCGCACGGCAACTTGTGGGCGTATCAAGGAAGAAACCATGAGCAGTTCTAAAGGCTTGACCTGGTCCAGGTGACTTGCCTCTAGTAAAGCTTCCTCGCATGCCTCCTGTGACGCTCCAGCTTTTATTAGTATCTGTAGCGTATCCAAATGCCCCTCCCTTACTGCAGCTGTTGTAGCATAGCCTCTAAACACTTTCTGATTGATATTGGCTCCAAGGCTCTGTCACATCAACATCCCAAAACTCAGTTACACATGAGAAGATGTGATAGGAAGAAGCGTTTTTATTTGTAGTCTCATCTTTAGCTAGACAAGAAGCAACGAAACAACTACAGGTCCAACTAGATTTACTCCCTGTTAAATAGGTAATAATGACTTGAGTGAGCAAATAGCATGGTAGAATGCATATTCCAAAAACCATACTTGATTGTGATTGCTTACAGTAGGGTATATGGTTTCAAGCAAGAATCGAGAATCCGAAGTAGCTCAGGAAATAAGTCAACAAACAAACAAAATACGTATATGTTCGTTCTTACACGCAGAGCTCATTTGTTAAATTGGAAATATATTCACAAATTTCAAAATTTTATGTTCCTGGAAATAATCATATCAATTATCAAAAACTAAAAACGATATCAACGACATTAATATCCAACACATCCTCATGCTCCTGACCATCTTTTTCAAGTAAGTTATAGAGCAAGTGAGAGTCGGATATGTTACAAGTAACTTCCTGACAATCACAGAATTCCCCGCATGAGCAGAGAGGAAAAGGGCGGTGACTTCGGTCTTGAACTCCTCGTACTCGAAACGAACTTCATGGGCCGACTCTCCGCGTAACACGATTTCTGTCTTCTTGGACTTCAAGCTCACAGTTCCGATGAAGTTCACGTCCACGAATGGATCGTTGAGACATTCAAGCGCCAGTCTTGTGTCGTTGTTATGAGAAGCGTCAACGAGACGCTGTGAAATCTCCGCCTGGTAGTCTACAGGGATTACCTGTCTGCCGGCGGGGGAGTTGCCGGACGCCGTCATTTAAAGGAAAGACTATTATTATTACTCGCTTTGGAGTTGGGACTGGGGACGTACGTACACAGTGGAGGAGACGGAATAGTTTTTGAGTTTTAATAATTGGCGATTCTATAGTAAAATGAGTTAGGTTGACCAAGTCGTGATTGTCCTTGGAAATATGTTACAACTAATGTTATTAATGCCAAGTCCGAATCTAGTTTTGGGACGGTAATGTATTAGTAATCCGTCATTTTCAAGCATTATTTTAGTCATTCACAAATAATTTTTCAGCCAGTTAGAACTAAGGTCACTTCTTATGACCGAATCTTTTCAAATTTTAGGTATTAGTGAAATTTTTACTAGGTTATTGTTATTGTTGTAGTAGTCTTTGATTTTTTTAATTACAAATAGTTTTTTAATATATTATACTGTATAATTTGTAATTTTACATCAATTATGCTTCTAAAAATTATAATAATCAAAATTTAAAATAACAATATATTTATTTTTATTAATATTTTTATATAATTCACATAAAATAATAATCGTAATTAATATGAAAAAATCATTTAATCATCATATAAATATAAAATTAAGGATAATACAAAGTACTTAAAATGTTACAATTTCATCATGTAATAAATAATAATTATATCAACACATCAAATAAAAAGAATAATAAATATCCATGACTCTTTATGTATTACAATTTACCATAAGAGTTCGTGCTAAAGAAACAACTAAAAGTAAAACCTGAAATAAAAACATTTTAACAAGTATATTTATATTATATATATAGAATTTAATATATACATAAATTATACGTGGAATTAAAATTTAGAACTTCATTAATTGAGTATCTGCTCAAATTGCATTGATCCTAATTTTTATTTGGTGCAAAATCTTTATCATTGTGGAGCCTCGTCATTACTATCATTTAATTTCATTGCACCAACTAACATGTTAATACTTTTTCATCAAAGATTATTTTCCAAGTTACTCTCATCTATCAAACTTGATTCCTCAAAAACCCAATCTACTAAAAGATCGATATTGTCAAGACAAATTGAATCTATAGAACTACTTGTTCTATTAAGAGTCCTAGTAAACAAATAACATTAAAATATTAAGAAATTATAATAAAATATATCTAACTCAATAATGATAATAACAAATGTTTCTCGAATCTTTAAATTGTATCGAGCAAATACCAAGTCATTTAATCTTTTTTTGCTCCAATTGAATCTTTTTCTTGAAATGAATGTATTCAAATGTGCTTTAATTTCTTTTACACCATGTTGCACTTATACATTGGCTTAGAATTCGAATTGCAAACTTTTGCAATTTTAGAACATCACTTTTGAATTGGTCTCACCATGTAATTGTAAGATAACAAAAGTAATATTATAAACAAATAAAGTAATGATTAATTTTCTATAAGTAACAAAAGTGAAAAAAAATACCTGGATTAAGTTTGTCTTTTTGACGAATAGCAGTAGGCATCTTAAAATCACCAGAAGCATCTTTATAAATCTCCATTTGTGAGCTTAATAGATCTTGCATCATCTTATAGGCAACAATAGTTGTAATAGAGACAAGGATTCAAAAATTTTGCAGTTGAAAACAACGGAGAGTAAAGTTGTCTTTCTCATCTCTCATTGATAACTACAAGATAAGGTGTGTCTAAAGAAGACATGCTTTCTAAGTTGACTTTGATTGCTTCTTTTGCCCTCTTTATAGCATTATAAAAATAACTTATTGTTACTTTCTCATCAGTATCAGCCAAATGAATTACCCTTACCAAAGTCTCACAAACTCAAATTCTTCAAATGTAATTCTAGAAACCTCCAATTCAACATTGGAATTAGCATGTTGAGATGCAACCCACGTATTACTTGTAAATGTTTGCCTCAACTCCTTCATCAGAATAAAACACTAAAATGATAAGAAATTAGTTGCAAATCTTATAATAGTATGACGACACAAATTTCTACCATTTGTGAAATCCTTTGTCGTTAAATTTAGGACTCATGCCCAATTGTAGATGAACTTGGTCACCTTTTTTGCTTTTTGTACATTCTCATTAATAATAAAAAATATCTAGCATCTCCTATATTTTTTAACATCAGGTTAATACAATGTCCAGCACAAGGAGTCCAATAAAAAGAATTATACCTGCTTTGCAGTCTTCTTCCTACTGCTTTATAAGTATAATCATTGTCAGTAATAAATTGAACAATATTTTCTTGCTCAACTTCATTTATAACTTCATCAAATATCTAAAATAGAGTAACAACATTCCTAACAAGGGCAGATGCATCAATAGATTTTAAAAATAGTCCCTTTTGCAGAACAAACCAAAAAATTAATAATACATTGTTGTCTTCTATTTGTCCAACCATCTTACATGATTAAATACCCAAAAGTTGCTCAAGTTATTCTTTTTTCATCTAAACAACTTTTTATTTTATAAACAAAGCTACTCAAAAGTTTACTTATATAGTAATCTATTGAAGAAGCTTTGTATCCTAATTTGTAAGAGGAAATAACATCTACCATAAGCTAATAATAATAAAATTTGGTAGTATTGAATATTATACCTGAATCATACCACCAGCTAGCCACTGTCATGTCTATATTATGAGCTACTTCTCTAGATTGTAAGGCACTTGGATTGAAATCTAAGCTCCAAGAGTTGTTCATAGTGTAAAAAAATTATCACATGTCTTCTTCTTTTCCTAACATTAGGTGCAACCTTCCCTTCTTATTGGTTAGGAATATTGCCACATTTAACATTCCCACTATCATCCTAACCACCAACAAAATAACTTCCACTACCAATTTCGTAATTCAATCTTTGCCTTCTATCTTTCTCATGTTGATACTCTTTAAACAAAGTCTTCATTTGTTATTTCACATCATGACTCATTTTTTTACAAGGCTCTATATCACCTTTGACTCCAGTTAAATGCTTATTTAATCTCGTGATTGCTTAACCTTTCAAATGAATGTTACAGTACAAACAAATGATATAGTTCTTCATTCCAATAACCAATCCAGCATAAGTTTAAGCTAGATCATTGAATCTTTATGAAATGACTGAATTATTAAGAGCACTTGAACTTCCTTCTACTTATCTGTAAACATAAATTAAGACGTATATCAAAATTAACTTAATAACTTGATATCAAAATAAAGTTGAGTGAAAAAATGAAGAAATAGATCAATAATGGTTTCTTAATAACTCATGCTTCTTTCTAAAGGCAAATATCAAATATATACATTGATTGCTGCACTTTTACAACTATAACTCATTTTGTGTAATTACATAATTTCAATGTTATGAATACTGTACCGACACTGGTACCGAATTGAGTTCTGGTACAATACTGTACTAGTACAGGTCAATACCGGGTATCTTTTTGGGTAATTTTTAAAAATTATGAAATAGGCCCTAAATTTTTAAAAATTTTAAAATAGTCCATTAGTATATTGTAGTGTATACTTTATAATTTTACATCAACCTTATCTCTAAAAATCAAAATAATAAAATTTCAAAATAACAACAATTTATTTATTTTTATTAACATTAATTTTCAAATATTTCATATATAAATAATATCTACAATTAATATAAAAAGGAGAATTTCGATATTTTATTGAAATGATATTAAAATCTTATTATCATTTCAATATTTTATTGAAACAATATTAAAATCTTATTAAATAAAGTTAAATTACATCCCTCTTTCATACTCTGTGATTATAGTTATATTTTATTTATTTTGGTCCTCAAACATTAAAAAAGTATTTGATATTTGAGTTATTTGTTGAATTCTATCAGAGTTTAAACTTTTATATTGAATAGTTACTTAATAAATATTATGAACCAAAATATTAAGTTTGTTCTTATTTATCTAGAAGTCGAACTATACTAATTATATTTAAATAAAGGTAAAAAGAAATTAAATCCCCCCCCCCCCAAATAATGGGTTCATGAATTC
>JAOQMM010000001.1:5002268-5013844 GCA_027563515.1 Erythroxylum platyclados
CAGCCTGATGAGCCAGTGGTTGAGGATGAGGAGGATGAGGAGGATACTGATGAGGATGAGGAGGATGACAAGGATGAGTATCATATCATGTTTTATCTTCTTGAGTTCTCCCATTATAAGCAATTCTAGGGGAAAGAGTAGAAGGGCCTCAAGATTGTTGTACAACACAAGCCCCCATGTATTTAAACCAATGGTCATAACGACATGCTTAATATACACAAAATCTACAGTCATGCTTATCAAGTAAGCTAAAGCCCAGGCATAAGCTGTAAAGGTAAACTGGTAATCAGTCAGGACATACAGCACACTTCCAGCAAAGATGGTTCCAAGTGAGATCCATGTTTTGAATGAAGGCCATGGTTTGTGTAAGAACAAGGTCTCTCCGATTGCAACAAAGAAAGGGACTACTGAACGGAAAACAATGAAAGTGTCAACATTGGCATGAAGTAAGAGCTCGCTGTTGGTAAAAAGTGAAAGGTAAAACATGACGGCAGCAGGAAGGAAACGCCACATGGTCAAAAGATCAAGTGCATCATGCTCTACAAACTTTAACCAGCCACAAATAAAGACTCCAGCAGCACTAGTGAAATACTGCAAAGCAGTTAGTGCTCCGGGATATGGGAATTTCATGACAGCCCACTTGTTAATTATAGAGAGCAGGCCTGCTGAAATACAATATCCTGAAGCCACACCAAATATAGAGGTTTGGTGGAGCAGGCCATTATACCAGGTAGCTTGAATTTCATTACTTTTCTGGTAGTCGGTAACTTTAGGATTCTCCTCATCTTTAGACATCTGACACAAAACAGTAATCTAGACAGAACAAATCATATAGTGAGTTCAAAAGAGAAAATTGCATTGCTGTCATGATGGACTTTCATAGGGACATTTCAAGAAGGGAAAAATCTAACAATTATTA
This sequence comes from Erythroxylum platyclados, assembly GCA_027563515.1. NCBI lineage: Eukaryota > Viridiplantae > Streptophyta > Magnoliopsida > Malpighiales > Erythroxylaceae > Erythroxylum > Erythroxylum platyclados. Next base: position 5,003,188 of record JAOQMM010000001.1, read on the forward strand.
AAGGCCATTATAACTACAAAACAGAAAGAAATATGTAAAACATGCTATGGAAAATGGCACAAAGTGAAGATATCCACAGAGAAGTTCAAAAGAAGCTTGGGATCATTGACTATCCTTTATCAGGTCACAAGTTGTTGCCTACTTTTCAAAAAAGTAATAGTAAAAGAAGGCTTTAAATTTCACAACAAGATGCTTTTTCATATTTGCAAAATAACTTTCCACTTCGAATCTACCAACATTAAAGAAGAAAAGATGATTGAAGTAACTAACTAGTAACAACTCACCAAGGGAACACTTTCTCTCAACCCATGTGAGAGGAATCAAGGAACTGTCTAGGCTTGATTTAATCCACTAACTGCTTGACTGCTAAATAAGCTTTATAAACTTGTAAAGTTATTCCTACCCTAGACATAAGATCAAACTATAAAAGTTTCCTCTTTTAGGTCGCTAGCATAGTTCCCTATCCACAATGCTGCTATTTATTGAAGAAAATTTACAAAAATAGGAGAAGAATATGTAAAACTCTTCAAAGGAAAAGTATGATCTTTCCTCTTGTTGCAATTAGCAAATTTCCTATTCTTTTTATAAAATTGAACACAGCAGAATCTTTTATCAACCTAAACAGAAAGCCAGTAAAATACTTGAATATTAAGCTAGAAAACTCAAACAACTAGTTAGATGACAAGTACAAAACCAGCATAACTTCAACTGCCTAACCTTTCCCTACAATAGCCACCACTACTTGGACAATTCCCGCAACCCATTTCGCTGCGTAAAACTTTCTCCTCCGTTATCCAATATAGCGAATGCCTAGCTCAATTCTCACAGATTATCTTATTATTCTACCTACTTCAAAATCCCAAAAGTGGCCAAGAATTGCAATGGAAATGATAACAAACTGAAAGGAAACAGAGATTCAGCGCAATGCATTCAGGAGAACAGAAACCAAGCAACAAAATTGAAGTACACTTTGACCAATAAATCAAAGGAAAGAAACTCAATGACAAAGACAAAACTACCTCTGGATCTCGCAATCTCTGGCACACTCGGCTACCTTTCTGCACTCCGCGGAAGAGGGTGTGTGAATTAGCGAGTGAGTGAGGAGAATCCTTTTAAAGATTGGAGCTTCCGAAGTAGCGAGCGAGACAAGTTAGGCTTTTTCTTTAATTAGATTGAGCAAAGCTGTAGACAATTAAGCTGGTGCTTGTAATACATATAACTTACTACTTTGCAATTCGATCCGAATCTTACAATTCCGTAAACATTTAGTGACAAAGCCCGGTTCCGATATTTTAGGGACTACCTAAATTATCTTCTACGTTGTATCCTTCAACCTAAAACACTATTTTTTTTATGTTGCTTGGATCTGACATCTGAGTATCATGTTTTCGGGAAAAACAATTTATAAAATATGCATATAGGTAACTTTTTCTGTTATTTTGTGTTTATTTTATTTCATAACTATTCATCAATTTAATAAATATGAGTTTTATTTATTGAATAGATAGATATTTATAGAATAGAGTAAATACAAAGTAACAAAAACATGTGATCTTAGTATCCTTCAACTTAAATCACTATGAGAGTGCTTGGTTAAAGGTTACGAGAATAAATTAATGTGAAATAAATAAATAGTAATAATTGGTTATTTATTATGATTGATTGAATAGTTTTTTCATATCTTAGTATTGGATAATATTCCATACCTCCGTGTGTAAGAGGAATGATTTTAATTCTCAAGTGTCATATACATTATTTTTTAATATTTTAATTAAATGTAATTAATTAAAATATAAATTATAATTATAATCAATTAATTAAAATGTAATTAAAATATTTTTATTTATTAATATTTTTAATAAACCAATCACTATTAATACTAATTCTTGAGTACGAAACCAACCCCTCATGTATATTTTTTTTTATGTTGCTTGGATCTGACATCTGAGTATCATGTTTTCGGGAAAAACAATTTCTAAAATATGCATATAGACCTGAGGAATGGAAAACACCTGCAAATGACCATGTGAAATTTAGGATATTAAGATAAATAATTAAATGTTTATGTGACAAAGTAAACATTCTTTTTTGTTAATGATCAACAAATGATCTGTTTTTATATTGATTTAAAATAAGTACAACGTATATAGAGAATTTATATTTTAACACTTATAATAATTGAATAAAATTTTGTTAATATCTAATAGTTTGTATGAAAATAAATTTACTATGACAAAAGTAAAAATATAAATATTTTGAATACAATAAATAAAATTGAATGATGTTTTTAAAATAATTATATTTATTAACTTTATTCTTTTATTATTTAAATTATTAAATTGATAATTGAGAAGACAAATTGTTTTAGTTGTTTAAACACTAATTAAGGGAATAATTAAAAACGTGTAATCCTTTAAACAGTATTTAAATTTTGTATCTTTAAACCTTTCATAATGAGCTGTAAATAATTTCTTAAAATTATAAAGTTTATGTTTAAACAACTATATATTGAATTACTTATCAATAGTGTAACTAATTTTAATATTTTTAACTCATATCATATTTATTTAAATGTTGATATAATCTTTTCCCTAAATTCTAATTTATAGTTTGAAGCACAAAGTATTTCAGTTTTCTTTAGTCTAAAAAATTAGAGTTTTTTTTAGAAAATTTAAATTTTATAATTAATAACAATTACTTAATTTATAAATAGAGTTACTTATCAATTTAATTTCTATTAAGGCCCTCTTTGGGTTATAGCATCTAAAAACCTGTATCAAAATAACTACTTATTTGTCAAAATACTAAATTGCTCTTGAACTTTTTGAAATGACTCTCATAACTCAAAAATTATACTTAATTTCTAAAAAATTGCATCATATAACTAAAACATAACATCAAATTACAAACTTAGTTATTAGTTTCAATTTAATATCACTTTTTATTTATAAAGCTCAACTTTTCAATCATTAAATATAATTTTTAGTTATAAAATTCATTCTCAATTTTTTTAGTGATAGAAGTCATTCTTAAAGATTTTAAGAATAATTTAATTATTTAAAGAGCTCGGCCATATATTATATCGAAAAAGGAACTGTAACTCATATTATATTTGGTTACACTCCTCTTTATAAATCAATTCAATTGGTCCAAAACATAATTATCCTAAATTTTGTTTAGATATGAATTATTTTGTACCAATCACTCTGATAACAATTATTGCTCAAACAGAATTAATACAGAAAGAAAATAAATAAAACAAAACACAAATTTTTATATGATTCGGCTAGTTATGTGACCTATGTCTATAAGGAGGTAAAATTATTTTACCACTGTGAGGAAGACAATATAAGGTGAAATATGACAATAACCATAGCTTACCCAATCCTTAATAAGGTATTTATAGACTAGGGTTACATGTAAGAAGTCTAAGTATAGTGAAACTTTATCTCCACAAAATTCTAAGATAAGTGAACTTCAATTTTCATAAATGCCTAACAATATTGAAATTCTATTTTTGTGTCCTCAAAAATCGCATCATGATAGATGCATATTTGACTATAACTATACACCCATATTTGATGTATTTTGCTTGATATTTTGTAGTTTTGTTGTATTTTTGGCACTTAATTCTCTCCAAGTGCATTTATAGGTCATAATTGTCTTCTTGAACCGAAATGAGAAGAATTCGGTTGAAAATGTGGCATAACACAAAGTTTTGACGAGATTTAAAGATACAGGGTCATGTCTGTGCCTGTGTAAAATCACGAATTCTGGAGTTTTTAAATATACACAGTCTCTCACACATCCGTGTATTAGACTGTGTATGTCCTAGAAACCTTAACTTTTACTAAAAAAGGACGTGAGCGAAGGCAAACAGGGAGAACTGACTTTTGCAGCAGATTTCAAATGTGAAACATCTAGAGAGTGACAATTTTGATCCAAAGACTAGAAAACACGAAGTTAACATCAAAAGTGATCCGATAAAAGGCTACATCAAATCCAAACTTTCAAGAAGATTCAATGGAATGGAAAGAGAGATTTAGAATTATGAACTCTTTGTTTTCTGTTAATTTTTTGCATGTTTATATTTGATTTCATTTTCTATTATGAGTAACTAAACGTTTTTATTATCTAGGTGTGATGAACCCTAGCTTGTGATACAATATGTCTTAACCTTTTATTTAATGCAATTATTTTGATTGATTTATTGTGATTCGATTATGTTTTTTATGTTTATTCTAATATATCTGAAATATTAGTGCATGATTTGATTTCATACATTTAAGATTGAGAAATCCTTTATATGAATAGATCTATCATAATTAAAAGGAGTTTATTGAAAACCTAAAAATAGATCGACATAAATCTTATAGCAAACATCTTAGGAATGATATTATAGATGACATTATAATATGATATAGGCATGAAATCATTCATTGGGCTAGGGTTTGTAGTTTTAGGAACTAAGCAAACATGAGTATTGTTTAGCTCACTGAGTAATATGCCATTTATGAAGAATTCAATTATGGTCTTTGTTAACAAATCTCCCATAAATTGGCATGTTTTTTTTTAATAAAAGCAGGCATTAAGGCCATCAAGGCCTAATCCCTCATTTAGATTTATATTAAATAAAGCTTGTTTTATCTTTAAGGAATCAAATTGTTTTGTTAATGCCTTCTTTTGTTGTCGGGATATGGAATCAGGGATGAATTTCCTTAGTTTATATAGGGAAAAGCAAGAGAAGATAGAGGTTCTAAGGATGCTTTTAAAGTGTTTGTAAGACACTTAATCTTAGCTTGTTCCTTAGAAACTACACCAGAACTATTTTTTAAAGAGAAAATTTTGTTAGTGTTCTTCATATAGAGAATTGTATTGTAAAAAATTTTATGTTTCTATCACCTTCTTTCATCTAATTGATTCCAGCTCTTTTTTAAGAGAGAGTAATGATTGTTTAAAGCTTGGTTATAGGATTCATGGTCTCTCTTCTCAGAGCTCCTCACTATAATATCTCTAGGATGAAGGACTCAATTAAATCTGAGTAGCGTTTACAACTTCCCTTACATTTGAAATAGATAGCTCATTATTCTTGATTCTATCAACATATAACTTCTATAATTTAGTCTTCACAACTTTAAGTTTACATGAACATTATAAGATTCAAATCCATCAACATGGATGTTGAGTCCCATAAGAACTACCTCTCAAAGCCCTCCACATTTTTCAAGAAATTGTTAAATCTAATAGGAATTTTAATCTTCATAGGTTTAATTTCTGTAAACACTTCAATTTGAGAATGAACTGAGCAAAGGAGGGCATGGAAATGAGATATGCTATGAGAGAATTTAGAAATCCAAAGGGGATTAACCAAAGCTCTATCAAGCTTTTTTTTCCTGCTATGCCAATCCCTTTCTTGTTTATTGCTCCAAGTGAAAAACTCACCACTGTATCTCAGGTTAGATAGCTCAGCCTTATTCAAGTAATCCTTAAAGCAATCATTCCTGCTTCTATTTGAGAGTTTCTTACCTTCAGCTTTATGAGTAAAAATTAAAATCCCCTAATACCAACTTGATTTACTACACTTAAAAGCTAAATATAGTTAGATCTCTCTAAAGCAAACTTATTTACAATTCTAAATTAGTTGCATAAGTAAATATAACTTCAATTTCATCCAAAAAATGATTCAATTTTATCATTAAGTGGATAAATTGATCCGAGGAGACCACCTGATTAACAGAGATTCTGTTGGGGTCATAAGCTACTATAATTCTATCATAAAAATGGGCTCTATGATTAGTTAGAATTACCTAATCTTTAGAAAATATCCATTTACAAATACGTTATCCATCTTAAGCTTTGTTTCCAACATATCTATAATATTGAAGTTCTTTGACTGTAGATAAATACAAATCATCTAACATTTCTTGGGGAAATTCATGCCCCCCACATTCCAAGAAAATATCATGGAGAAGAAGTAGGGGCAAGTTTCCCTTTCTTCTTGGACTTCTTACTAGGTTTCTTACTAGTGAAGAACTCAAAATACATAACGAGAATTGCTTTCTTAGGAGAGCCAATCTCTGATCTATTATTTTTTATCAAATCAGTAGTGGCCATGTGTGTTTTTATATAATTCTTAGTATGCTTTCTGCTTATCAAGTCTTCTTCAATTTCCTCCGTCTTATAAGGAGCTATGATAATTTGCAGATTGGTCTGATTTTTGGTAAGAGCGTAGGCTTCTTCTTTAGGTCTTCGTATAGTGAACACTTCTTGGAGGGTATATAAATAAGAGGGAGTTACGTTCCTTGTTAGAGTTCCATTATTACCTTTTAGTTCCTTCTGCGTATGGATAACTTACTCCATAGGAGTTCTTAAAGATGAAATAAAAGCACTAGAAATCAATTCACCTGCTAGACCTATTTGAAGTTTCTTACTATTCATACTCTATTGCATGTTTCCATTTTGAGTTGAGGATTTCCATTAATAGCTAACTTGGATTTCCTCTTCATTAACTTAATCAATCTCATCTAGTATTTGATTTTAAGCTTTTCAGAGGGTTGAGAGTAGATATCAGCTTCAATACAGATCCTAGCGAATCCCATTATCTTCAAGCTTGCAATATGCTCATCAAGGTAAAGAGATCTTCTTATGAAGCTAGGATCTGGTTCCTTATGAGAGGCTAAGATAGAGGCATCTGGTTCCTTTCCCTTTAGAAAAAGAAACAATACATGAAAAAAGGCAAGAAAGAACCCACCTAAATAATGGTCACTAATACAGGTAATTCTTGGGAGAAAGACGAGCGTCATGCTAAGGTGAGAAAAGGGAAGCAGATTCTCTATTTCAATTAATCAGTTCCTACCTTATTTCATTAAATTTCATCAACATATTTATGTGAGATTCACACAAATATGAGGATAAAATTAAATAGCACATGATTGAAATACCTTAACGAGAACAGAGAATTTCGTTACGAGAAAGAGATCATCTAAAGAAGAAACAAATGGTTACTTTTCCCAACCTTTCATCATAATTTCATATTCTATTTTTGTTTCATCTTCACTTTTTAAAACTCCAGATAGATAGCTGTAAATTTTCCCCATTATTCATGGAAGCTGTGTTTTATTCACAAACATGGATTCGGATGATGACACATTCACATTTTCCATTAACTCGTAGTAACATCAAATCCTTGAAGAAATTGTGCAATCCAATATAACAATGATAAGTATTTACAGCAAAGAAGATTACAGTACAGCATTGCAGCTATGTCGCATATCATTTCATCTTTTCTTGTACCTGCCAAAAGAAACGACTACATTAGCACCATAGGCTTTTGTGTTTGAAGACATGTTAGCGTTAACCTACAAATGAGAGAACCGATTCTAACATTGGCTACGAATATAATCCACAGTTACAGAGAGTATTGAAAAGCAAGATAAGAACAAGGTTGTCTCACACTATAGTAAATTTGTATTAAAAAGCAAATGACAGAGAGAAATTACGGCTTGGATTCTGCAACACAATTCATACTCTGCAATGCATCGTAGTGGCCATAACCATTGTACAGTACACGAATTGGATTTTCTGTACCATACTCATGACCATATTCAGCTATAACTTTGAGGCGACCGGATTTTTTATCCTGCATATGCACTGCGATTGGCATCCTGGAAAAGGGAAACTGAAACATTCAAATGTGCAAGTTGGCAGCATAACTGAATGTAATTACTATAAATTTAACCTTAGCTCTACATGCATAATTGGCACTAGTATCGCATAAAATTAAGGCAGCATCAGGGAATTCCAAACTGATCCTAAATTACCAATTCAGGAGAAGAAGTGATTTGCATCACGAGGACAGCCATCCAAGGACTTAATTGGAGGCAAGTTTCCCCTTGAAGTCATGACACGAGCCTAATTATTAGATCTGCATTTGCATAGTTTTTTTTTTTTCGAAGGACAGTCGCATATTGTTCAAAAATAAAGAATAGCGTAAAGATATGTGTTAAGGACTGATATTTGTAAAAGCATAAGAAGGGCATTTTTACTGGAGAACATGAGATGACATTAGGAGCTCGGGCTCTCCTCCCCAAACATGGGGCTTTCTCATCTGCATTACATATGCATCAAAATCATCCTCCAGGAACCTGCCAATACGCTAACAGTTAATGAACTACTAGGTAGATAATTGATGAAATCGGTCCCTGAAAATACAGCGTAAACTACAGAATATTCATGTTCAACTTTAGGCTCACCGACCTTACCCAACCAAACCAAACTTGTTGTATCGGTAAAACCATCCATTCAAATGCTAGAAAGTCGTATTTAAAAGTTTTGAACCAAATAACCTTCAGGGAAGCTTACCATTCGGTATCCTTCCTCCTCTTTATGAATTCATCTGCAACCTGTATGAAGCCATCCACTAATCTTATTATGAAAAACCAGAGTTCTGAGGGAAAACATCGGTAAAACGGAAAGAACACGAAATAGATAAATTATTTGTTTTCATGGGAGTAACCAAACTGGAAATTAAGCCTTCTCAAAAATAGGATGATCTAAACAATGAAACCATAATACTTATCAAACTAATGAGCTCCTAAAACCAGTAAAGTTTGTGTATAATAGTTTCTCGTTGTCAATTCAAACTACCTGAAGCGGATCATGCATTTGCGAAGTGTGGGGGGACAACATATATAGAAATCCAACAAAGTTTTAGAATGTTTTAACACACCATAATTGAGTTTTACGTTCTTACTTTTGCTCTAAGCTCGTCCGCAAGTTGTTTCTCAAAGCTCTCACTTGGAGATGGTTTCCCTTTTCTAAGGCAGGCACCATGAACCACAGATCGGAACAAGCATCTTCCGTCTCCAGGTATCCCTGTACGGTCCATACGTAAAATCAAGAGAAGAAAATAGTATAAATGCGCGTCCAGACTTTTAACTTCTACTTCAATTGTATCCGGAGAGTCTCGTATCAATAATATACTTGAAAACCAAAGATAACAGAAACCAAAAAAAGCATTGTCCTTTCCCTGATTACATCATATCAAAAGTCTCGAAGACGAATCCAAATTCATATCTTGAGACTCATTCGCTCAAATGAGATTAAAATCAGAAGAATCCACAGATAACTCTTTAAAACTATTTTGCTTCTCAATTATGGGTTAAACTTGGCCAAACTAGATGTTATAGAGAGAATTGACTCGTGATGAAAGTTATGCTACTTATCAAACATTCGTTTCCAGAAGAGAATCAACATAAATATCCATTCCAAAAACTTTGAATCGACAAGTAACAACATTTATACGCAAAACGAACCTGAGCCATAATCCATGTCGATTACAAAACTTGCTTAAAAGAATATGTGCAAAACGAAATCGTGCGGATTTCCGGTAGACAATACAAGAAGGAGAAAGAAATCTCTAAAATACGCAAACAGAGACATAAATTGCAAGTAAAGAATCCAAACATAGTCAACCTTCTGAAGAAAGGTGTCAGGTTTAAAATGTTTGACACGAAAGAACGCACGCACTCAAGGCAGCAAATAAAAACTGAAAAGCAGTTGGCAGTTTCTTTTCAGACAAGAAATCCAATGTCAAAACGATCAGTAACACATACAAATTGTCGTGAAACCGTTACCAAGCGCTGTTTCAGGCTTTGACATTTTCCAGGTAAGGGTTGTGAAACAGTGCATTCGATCAGGACCTGTTGACTTATTTGTTTTCCATTTTCTTCAACAAACAAGAAATCTCACACCCGACTCATCATTCCATTTCAATTGTAGTGAAAATGGAAGATTACATGAGAATAAGCTAGACTGGAGACAGGCAAGCGATAAGAGAACAACAATACAGGGAACATTTCTACTGATTTTCTCTTTTGGTGCGTTTGCCATCAAAGAGCGTAAAGTGGAGAATCAGAGAATGGAATCCAATACCATTCAACGATTCATAGGTGGGTTGTGGTTATCTGTTTGTGGGTATTAAAAGAGGTGGAGTTGTCGTTCTTGCTCCATGTAATTGGAATTCTAGCTCTTGTCTGAATGGGCCCTCTCAAACAGTCGTTTTCTGTTAGTTGAGTTGTCCAAATTAAATTGCTTTAGTTATAGAGAGGTCAACTTTTTATGATATTCTGATATATGTTGCTGCTAAGGCTATGTTTTTATGTTTTTATATCTTTGGGATAAAAAATTTCGCAAGGAGGAAATTGAGGACAAAAATTTGAAGCGATGGAAAGAACGTCGGGACAACTTAAAGTAAATTAAGTCCATTTAGCCCACAAGTGAAAGTAGTCAAAATACTGGAAGTTGTAAAGTCATTTGCTTAGAAAATTCATGAATATGAGAAGTAATTAAGAAGTCCAAAATTCAAGAATTCAAGATAGTTAATACACGATTAACATAATAGTGCAGGTAGGTAGTCGGAATGTTGGAATTGGATTGGAAATTAAGCAGTTATAGGAGGTAGAATTTCAAAACGTGGAAGTTAAAGAGATAGTGGCAAGTAGTTACCTAAAATATAGGAATGAAAATTAAGTAGTTACAAGAGACAAAATTCTAAGATGTGAAAGTTAAGGAGATAGTGACTAGTACAATAACAACAACAACTCCAGTACACAAGGCTCCCCGCTTTGTGAGAGTAGCAGGAGCGACATCAATTATA
>JAOQMM010000001.1:5013944-5033903 GCA_027563515.1 Erythroxylum platyclados
GCCGATGGGCCGGCCCGGCCCGCCCTGCCCATTGCCATCCCTAGTTGTGTTTTTCACCTTCCTTCTCAAGGATAAGGTGAAGGATTGGTGGGAGGTGATTGAGAGGTGACTTCCGGATAGGGTATCTTGAGCAGAATTTTAGAGAGAGTACACAGATATATTCTACCCATAAAGTTATAAGCATGCAAGGGTAGAGAAGTTCTTCTATTTAGAGCAGGGTTCGACATCAGTAACGAATTATGAGAAGAGATTTTCAGAACTTGTCAAAAGTGTTCCGTTTACTGTTGATAGCGAAGAGCAGAAGTGTAAGAGGTTCCCTACAGGCTTGAGTCCTAGATTACGGATTCATCTATCTTTGGCTTCCCAAACCACTACGGGGAATTAGTTGAAGCTGCAATAAAAGTGAAAAGAAATGCAACAGCAATCACTCAGAGTTCAAGATCAGAACAGAAACGCAGCGCATCAGCTAATTCATCCCAGGGTTCAGCCAAGAAAAATAAGTCAAGATGGATGGGTGGCAGAAGGTTTAGTAGAGGAGGATTATCCAGTAAAGGATCTTTTAGATCACCCACTAGGCCTAGAGATTTCCACGACACTAGAATCCTAATGTCATAATGTACTACTTGCGGAAAAAGATATATGGATGAGTATTCGGTGAATATGAAGGGTTACTTCCACTGTGGTCGGGAAGGCCACTTTATCAAAGATTATCAGCAGATACTCACAGTAAAGAGATCAGTGGTTGAATCTTCAGCACCTCCATAAACTAGAGGGGGTTACAGACAGGGTGACTAGGGTTCTCACTACATCGGGCAGAGGTTCAAGGGTAGGGGAGTAGCCCCTATAGGACAGGCAGGTAGACCCCGCGCATAGGCCTGAGGTTTTTCAGTCACTCTGTAGGAGGTCAATGCTACACCAGATGTAGTCACCGATATGATTTCTGTATTTGATCATGATGCATATACTTTAATAGATCCTGGTGCTACACATTCTTTTATGTTTATGAATTTTTCTGCAAAATAAATGTTGAGCCTTAGTTGTTAGATGCTAGGATAGTGGTTTCCATCCTAGTTGGAAACTCACTCTTAGCTAAAAGAGTGTTTGTAGATAATAGAATACTGGTCAAGGGTAAGGAGTTTTCGACAAGCCTAATCATATTAGATTTCCAAAATTTTGATGTCATTCTTAGAATGGATTGGTTATCCACACATTGAGCAGTGGTGGATTGTTTTAAAAAGGAGGTTAGGCTAAGTCAATTAGGAAAACCAGAGGTGATATTTCGTAGGATACGGAAAGTTCTTCCTACTAGTATAGTGATCGGCATGGTAGCTAGAAAAAGACTCCGTAAAAGATGCCAGAGATATCTGGCTTACATGATTGAGCAGGGTAATGATGAGGTTCAATTAGGAGATATTCCAATGGCTAGAGAGTTCCTCGATGTGTTTCTGGAAGATATTCCAGGATCACCCCTAAATAGTGTAATAGGGTTTGAGACAAATTTATCTCTAGAAACCCAACCAATTTCAATTACTCCATATATAATGGAGCCCAGTGGAGTTAAAGGAATTGAAATTACAAATGGAGGAGTTATTAGATAAGAGTTTCGTGAGACCCAGCACTTCTCTATGGGGACTCCAGTCCTATTTGTTAAAAAGAAGGATGGGAGTTTAAGGTTGTGTATCGACTACAGATAACTGAACAAAGTGACAGTTCACAATCAATATCTACCCCCGAGGATTGATGACTTATTCGATTAGTTACAAGAATCCAAGCTGTATTTGAAGATTGATCCAAGATTAGGTTATTATCAGTTGAAAGTCCGCAGCGACGATATTCTGAAAACTGCCTTCAAGACTAGGTACGAGCATTATGAATTCTTAGTTATGCCCTTTGGATTAACGAATGTTGTAGCTGCTTTTATGGATTTAATGAATAAAGTGTTTCAAGAGTACCTAGATAAGTTTGTGATCTTTTTAATTAATGACATATTAGTGTACTCACACAGTCATGAGAAGCATGCAGAACACCTATGGATAGTATTACAGACCTTACGAGAGCACCAGTTGTACGCTAAGCTCAGTAAGTGCCAATTTTGGCTAGATAGATTTACTTTCTTGTGTCATGTCATCTCAACCCATGGACGTAGTGTGGATCACCAAAAGATTGAAGGTGTTACTAATTGGAGAACTCCCACTACCGTGACGAAAGTCAGGAGTTTCCTTCGATTGGCAAGCTATTATAGGAAATTCTTTGAAGGATTTTCCAAAATAACAACACCATTGACCAAGTTGTCGCCAAAAGAGAAGTTTGAGTGGTCAGATGCCTACCAAAGAAGTTTTGATGAATTGAAAGAAAGATTGATGACAACTCCTGTATTTTTAGTGTATAGTGATGCCTTGAGACAGGGGTTAAGGTGTGTACTTATACAGAACGATAAGATTGTAGCCTATGCCTGTAGGTAATTGAAGAAGCATGAGAAGAACTACCTTACCCACGATCTAGAGTTAGCAATAGTGGCTTTTGCATTCACCCCCGAACGAATGGACAATCAGAGAGGATCATTCAGACACTTGAGGATATGCATAGGTCCTGTGTCATGGAGTTTAGGGGGAGTTGGGACATGCACCTACCATTAATAGAGTTCGCGTACTATAACAGTTATCAAGTCAGTATTGACATGGCCCTTTATGAGGCACTTTATGGAAGAAAATGCAGAACTCTAGTATGTTGGGATGAAGTAAGTAAAAGAAAACTGATAGGTCCTGAGCTTATACAGGTGACAACAAATAAAATTCAAATTATTTAGGACAAATCAAAGATAACCCAGTATAGGCAGGAAAGTTATGCGGATAATCGCCATAGGGATCATGAATTTGAAATTGGAGATAGAGTTTTTCTCAATATTTCCCTTTCGAAAATTGTATTTAGATATGGGAATATGGTAAGCTAAGTTCGCGTTACATGGGATCGCATAAGATCACAGAAAGAATTGGAATAAAGGCGTATCGATTCAAGCTACCAAATGAGCTCGCGAGGATTCACAATATCTTTCATGTATCTATGCTTCGCAAGTACCTAGTAGACCTTTCGCATATAATCACAGCATAACTGGTGAACCTAAAGGAATATTTGACTTTCAAAGAAGAACTAGTACAGATCCTCGACTGCAAAGAACAAGTTCTATGTAATAAGATCATTCCTTTGGTTAAGGTACTGTGGAGAAATCACACGGTAGAGAAAGTTACATGGGAGCCTGAGTAGCAGATTCGTACATTGTATCCCCACCTGTTTTAAACATGTATGCTTAGTTAAATTTTAAGGATGAAATTTGTATAAGGAGGGGTGATTGTAAAACCCCAAACTTTTCCTTTCATTTAATATTTTTTGTGAATAGTATTTTTGGATGAATAGTAAATCTGGGTGAATAGTAATTTTTGGGGGGACCCAACCCTAAAATATAGAAAAAATATCTAGAATAAGTATTAGAGTTTAATGATACTAAAATAGATCGAAAATAAGTCCTATTGGATGAATTCTGGGAGTTCCGAAAGTTTATGGTTAAAATGCCCTTTTTGGAAAATAATGGGTATTGATGATTTTAAACTCATTCAAATTTTTTAAAAGCATCCAATCAATAATTATTGAGCCTAATTAGAGTATTTCATAGCCAATTTGATGATAAGAGGATTACGAAATATTTTCATAATGTAATTCAGTTAGTTGGTGAATTAAACTCATTCAGGGTAATTTGATCTTTTTGAGCGGACGTTATCTTTTGTTCTCTACCTGTGAGACATGATTCCAAAGCTAAAATGTGGAAAAGTCTTTTACATCAAGATGTATCCCTTGAATTAATATCACCGTGATATTAATTCAAAGTGGGATTGGTCATGTATGTGGAGCCTCTGAAGTTGAAACATAAAGTTATGAGGAAATAAAAAAGACATTTCAGGAGAGGCACGAAGCTTCGATAAATATGATGGAAAAGACACGTGGGTGAGGAAATGCTATTACGTATCAAAGTATCTTAATCTTAGGAACAAACAGGCAAAATTAGCGACCAAGTTTAAATTACCTAATATAGTAAAGACCTTAAAGGCCATGATGTGATGCTAAGAGTTTCTAATATTACATGCGATATAAGAGGTTTTTGTCATTACATGCCCTATTTGGCAATCAGCTGATTGTATTAATTGTTAGCTTATTCTATCAGCAATTATCTAATAGCTGATTATATCAGCTAATTTGACCAGCGGATAACATTAGTTGTTTATTAAAGATGTTTGGTAAAATTAGCTCTTTAGTATTAGTTGTTTAAGTGTAAAATGACTTATGAGGGCATAACTTTAAAAAAGAATTTATAAGGTCGTGATTAGATATTTAATTTTACAAAAATTAAGTTTTTTTACCAGTTAATATAGGTTATAAATGTTGTAAAATTAGTTTGTTATTTAAAAAATCAATCTAATTTAAATAAACTTACGTTTAACTTATTCTAAATTTAGTTTATAATTATTCAAAAAACATGAGTTTAAAGTTGATTCAAATTCTTTATAAATTTATAATTTAACTTTTTAATGTTAGTGTCCAAATTTAGTGAATTGTGGATATCTTTTTTTTATTTTCATATTATTATCAGCTTATTCTTATGTATATAAATATATATATATATATTGTGTTACTTTAAATATATGAGTTTTATTTTTTATTAATAATTTTTTTGTTTGAAAGCTTTCTTTAATAGAAAATTTAACGAAAAAAACTTGTGGAGAGAAATAATTTATATGGGTTTTAATTGGTGTTTACGTGAGTTTTAAAACACCCATTAATATGGTGCAAAGCTCCTACATAGGTACATACAACACCCACCCATCAAATTCAAAAGACATCATTGTATTTTCACATTTTAAATGTTGATTGTTAGAGCAAAACGCTCCTAACATACCAGCTTATTCTTTTTTAATTGATTCCTTTAAGTCAGCTAATTAATAAGCTAAATTATCAAACAATTTCAATAGCTTTTTAATATGATTTATTGATTCCTTTAAGTCAGCCAATTAATAAGCTAAATTATCAAACAATTTCAATAGCTTTTTAATATGATTAAATAGCTAACTTGTGTCAATAAACTAAAAAACAGATGATAAGCTATCTCCCAAACAAGCCATAATCTCATCAATTCTAAAGCACAGTTTGAAAGAAGACTAATCTGCCGAGCTTCCATTAAAATGTCACTATAGTACATACATCCCTATTCTGACAAGGAATGGAAGACGAGATTTCGAAAAAAGGGGGTAAACTGTAAAGGAAAAGAAAGAACCCATAGCTTACAAGGGCCTGTACATCTTTTTTATACATGAAAATAAAAAGACAAACGGTGCCCGTGATGGCAGTACTAAGAAAAAGGGAAAAGTAGAACGAACATCAGTGACAAATTTGTAACTTTTTAACACGGGGGAACGGAGTAGCTCTTGCTCTTCCAGAAAAAGCTTAGAGCTTTTCCCACCTTTCTTCTTGACAGAGATTTACCAAATGGCTTTGATTCCGGAGGAGGTATGGCCTTGGAGCTACACTCGGCTTTCTGAAACCGTGCCTCTGTAGATGGTTGGTCTCGCTGCCGCTGCTCTCGGAAAAGCATAAGAAGTTTCTGAGCCTTTTCTTTGCCCCTTGCAGTCCCATTCACGGAGATGGAGACTAACGCGGGTATAGCTCCTTCTTGTAGGACCATTTGACAGCATTTTTCACTTCCATTGCACAAAATGTAAAGGCAAGATACAGCTCGCTCCTGCTCAATGGCTTCGCCAATATCAAGTACCGATGCCAGTCCACTAATAAGGCTGGTGGCTGATACCAATTCCTCTTTTCCCGATTGACTAGAAGTTAAATTAATCAACACGGCTATGGATTTTTCTTTCCATGCATGATCCCCGGGTGCAGCAAGCAGGGCTTGCAGGCCACTGACAATACCAGCTGAAAGGAGACTGGGAATGTTCGAGGGATAGGCAGAGAGATTAAAGAGGGCATGGAGGGCATCAAGCTTGCACTGAGGTTCAGCTTCACCTTGAAGGATCCTTACGAGAAAAGGCACAGCCTGACTCGAGCCAATGATGGACTTTGCTTCTTCAAGGCAGGAGAGATTGAGATAGAGAGCCGTTGCTGCTCCATGGGAGTGAGAGTTGGAGATCATCGCCTCAAGCAATGCAATGACACCAGCTGCCAACATCATTTCCTTGTTTCTGAAATTGAAAATTTAAAAAGAATATCAGTTTATATGGAAACCTTTTACATACCCAGACCCAGAAGATTGCGACTAAAGGATCAAGAACCAAAAAAGAACAGCGCACAATCTCCCAAAAACCCATAAAAGCTAAACCAGTTCCCCCAGTTGAGACTTTTGGTAAGTGAACTAGTACTAGAACGATATTGTACATCTTCAATGATGGACATCGCCATGACTTAAATGCAAGAGCAAAAAGTCATCCTAGCACTCCATTAACTTTATTAACCTTCAAAGTTCAACTCTAAATCTCGGTAATAATCTACGAATCGCTAATTTGATGTTCAAGACAAATCACAAACCTGTTGTTCACAGCGAGGTTAAAGAGAGCCATAGCACCAATCTCTTGTGCAATATCACTCTTTTCATCCACAGCCAACTTCAGAAACTGCAGCAAGGCCTCAACAAACCCATTAGCTCCCATAAAAATCCTAGCCTCTTCATCATCCTTAAGCAGAAACCTTATTGTTTCAACTGTTTTAAACTTTTTCTCCAAATCTTCCTCTTCATTCAAGATGTTCAGAAAATCCTGATATCTCTCGAACACATTAAGCTCAAAGTCTTCCTCTGATGGAATATCCACCAGTTCTTCACAAAAATTCTTTTCACCATATTCTTCAATGTCCACAATGGGACCACTCTCCTCCAGGGGAACCACTTCAAAACCATTTAACTTGCCACAGTTGATACTACCTTCAGATCTTGAATCTACAGATTCAAGTTGAGACATAGCCAACCTCCAATAGTTGAGGTCAAGAGATTCTGGGGGACTATCAGGAATTGGAATTCCATTCTGTTCACACCAGCTAGTAACAAGACCCTTAACACAGTAATTAGGAGTCAAACCAAGATGAGACAACTTTTGTTGAGTCTTTGGACATGTTTCATGCCCATCACTGAACCATTTCTCAATGCAGATTCTTTCGTAAGTTTGTCCAGAAGCAATGATGACAGGATCATACATTAGATGCAACGAGATTGGACACCTTAATTCTTCTGGTGGGACAGGCATTTGTCCAGATTTCCTGATTTTAGGCCTGAAATTAAAAGAATTAAGCTTTGAAAGCTGTCGCTCGAAGGCATTGCCATCACCACCACAGCCTGCATCCTCTAAAGAACCCTGGACTGTTGGCGAGCAAGGTGTTGAACACTGTGAATCAATCTCATCTGCAAGTTCACTTCTAAACAGCTTCGAGTATTTCCTCATAAGATACAGGAGATAAGCAACAATTGATTCTTTCCGCTTATCCTCCTTTGTACGAGCTCCTTCAACCAGTTTCTTGAGAGCCCTTCTTTCTGTAAGAGCAGCTCTAGAAGAGGTAATACCAAGTTTAGTGACAGCATGGTGAAAAGACTCTAGCTCATTATTGTCATTATAGTTGACAAATTTTCTCCCCCGCCGTAGTAACGCAATAATTTCCTCGCCCACTTGCTTCTCTAAAGGACCAAGTGAAAAAACAGTACCTTCAAGCTTACTTGCAACCTCCAAAATCTAAGGAAGAAAAATCAATACCATAGATCAATAACAATTTTGGAGAATACGCACGGTAACGGAAAGAAGACTGAAGATAAACAATGTCTCACTTCTTCCACAAGATTATAGTAGAATGTCTATCAAGGAAATATTGGTGTCTTAACATATCACTGCATAGAAATTATCTGACGAATAGAGCATAAATTATGTGCAACTATTGCAGAAGTTCTCTGAAAACACAAGTCCGATTATAACAAATAGACTCTTAATAAGATATTCCAACCAGCAATTTAGGCTTTAATTCTCCTTTTGAGGTTTGTCGAAAAAAATCCTCACCTGGCAACCAATTGATTGTGGCACAATATCTTCAACACGCCTAAGACTATCTACAAGGGCACCTCTTGCCTTTTCAAATTTCAAAAGAACAGAATCCCCAGTTATAGCCTGTGTAATTATGTTATTCTCTTAGTGAAACCTTATAAAGCACAGAAAACAGTTTAATGAACAACAATCAAGAAAAAAATTTGAAAAAAAAACAATAGAAGATTATAAGGAGTGGAAGCAATCATACCAAGTAAAGTTTACTGCATTCAGCACAATGCTGAAGAACATCCTTAGCTTTATCAAGTGCAATGTGAAGTGAACATAATGCCTGAATTCCAGATCTGTTTCTAGGCGTTGCAGCTTCCAAGGATGGGAAAATTGACAAGATTTTACAATAAATTGCAGAGAGTTCCTTGCACATTTCTCCATGTAGCTGAATAAGAATGGGCATATTTGACTGTTAATCAACTCCAATAACTTCTAAGAAATTGCAATTAACTTTCAAGAAGTAGCCACGAAATACTTTTGAAATATGTGTGGCATGTGGAAGACACTACACAGTCATACCTTCGCATCAGTAGCTGCAAACAAATTTTCTTCAACATCGGCAAAATCCATTTTTCAATGTCACGGGGAAATTTATTGTGGAAACCTATGAGAACTGCAGTGTGAAACGGAGAACAAGACAAACTAAAGAAGTTAGAAAAAAAAAATGCATCATCCAAATGACTCCTTTGATAATATCAAAAGAGGTAGCAGAATTTTGCTGGCATCATTACAAACTAAGTAGAGAATCCCAACTTTTCCGGATTACAAGAAAAAACCAAAAAAAAAAGGGGGAAAAATCAAACAGGACAAATTAGCCGGCACTTGCTCAAAATTTCCAATAACGAACTCCAACATAAATAAGAAATTTATAAAAACACTATGAACAATATACGTTAAATTATAGAAAAATTTGCACAATCCATTTTTGTTTTATACCTACACAATTATAAAAGAGATTCTCTAATAAGTTCCCAATATCTCACAACCTAACAAACTTTACGAAGATGAAACATGTTATTAATCCTTAACAAGAAGAGGTGCAAAGAATTAAAGATAGAAGGTCCGATTCAAATAATAATAATAATAAACACCGTCGAATCCAAATTGATACAGGGTTCCAGTACAAAAAGCTCAGTCCCCATTTGATTAAGATGTTTCACGAAACAAGAAAAAAAAAAACAATGGAAAACAAACAAGAAGACGGGCACTGCAAGAGGAGGAATACCCAATAAAGAGAACAACCTACACTTCGGTTTACACACATCAATAATAGCTGCATGAGTCAAAATCTTTAAAAATTAGAAGCAAATGAATGAGAAAAGAGGAGTTTTGTAGCAAAACCTTCGACGCCAAGATCCTTAAAGAAACAGCTCATATGGAACTCCTCATCACTTGCATATAATCCATAAGCAACGAAACAAGAAAAACAAAGAAAGAAAGAAACAGAAACAAAAAAATTTGCTCGAAAAGCCTCTAGAACCCGAATAACGAATATTCCTGTATGTTAGAACAACCAGTAAAACAATTGGAGTCGGTTCCAAAAAGCTTTAGCTTACCAGGAGAATCCGAGCGAGCCAAGGAGGAGGCTTCATAAAATAGCATTTAAGACGAGACCCAGTAAAAACAAAACACAGAATTCGTTAGGTTTTCTATCATCCCTCCAACTACTACGACCCAGGGCACGGGTCGAGAGTTACAAAGTGAAACAAGATGATGAAATTGGGTTTGAGAGGAACAATTGGGAATGGCTTTTTTTAATGTTTTTGTCATTTGTGGGTGATTTTAGTTTAATTTATTAGGAGAAATAACTCTGTTAAATTAGTTTCTTATTTACTTTTTCAAACATTTATTTGCCGCTTGTATCATTTCCTCTCCCCGTTACACCGGCCGACATTGCCGTCCTCGTCGTTTGTCGCGTAGCAGGAATTGTCATGTCATTAATTTACGATACTGTCCTTCTTCATGTGAAGCCCACAAGAGAAGCGCCCCCAATCTTGCTTTTATAGTTGTGATGCATTGATTTGCGAAAAGTTATAATTGCTAGTGACAATAGTATTGGTCAACCATTAGCATATTGGTCAACTCATGTGATTATAAACTCATGGTATATATCAACAAACAATGTGTATTGTCAAATGTCCGCTTCCACCGCTTACCTCCTAAAAGGAAGTTTTCATATACATGATGATGAACCAAGTTATTTTTTTTACCAAATTGAGATTAATGTGTTGTTCACTAAATAAACTCCTTTAAATATTTATAAAAGAACAACTCTTTTTAGACCTGTTTTGTTCAAATGAAAAACTCTTATGTTGTAAAATAATTTTTAATTAATAGGTTCTTAATAAATGCAGATCTTAGGCGAAGATCTTTCACCTCTCAGTCTTTCTCACGACCAAAGATTTAAATTTTGTACTACCACAAGTTACTATACCAATCAAAAAATAGTACAAAATACTCGCGTTTTTTGTTTAGTATCAGTGAGTATTTAAAACAATAGCTGGTATTTTAAAATTTAAAATCTTTAGGGACTTATTTGAAAAAGAAATTATACTCTCTCTCTCTCTCTCTCCTGTCTACCCAGCCACACCTTCAAGCTCTGATGACCACCCCATCCCACTCAAAGGGAATCAACGCATTGAGATAATGACGATATAGCGTTTCGAGAATTTCCAGGATATCACCTTTGGCCTTTGCTTCCACGAAAGGAACCCTCTCGTTATTGCAGTCTATGTGGGAGTTTCCTACCAGACTTTTGGCCAAACGGTAAAATATCTCTGACAAGGATCTCCTAAGATTTTGGATTTTCTCAGAGTTGTCAGTGCACGATTTTCTTAGGTAGAAAAATATCAGCGCGTCCGCCCGTAACCTATCTGACCACGGATTGCCCAACTCGAAAGTCGGGCAGGCCGGATTAGTTGGTCAAGATGGGTCTAATTAAATTTCAATAATATAAGTTATTTTTCCGTTTTTACGAGCATCAGTTATTTTTCCCAAACATATTTATAATAAACTTAATGAAAAAAAAACTTCATAAAAATAAAAGCATCTTATTAATATATACAAATTATTAGATCGATGGATGGATGTTATATATATAAAGTATAGTTTATAGATTATTATTAATTTCTGTTGTATGTACGAATTATTTGCACATGTAAAATTATAAATTATAGAATATAATATATTAACATATTATTTTGTAATTTTTAAAAAAATGTAAAAACTATTTTATAAATTAAAAATTTA
Source organism: Erythroxylum platyclados (assembly GCA_027563515.1). NCBI lineage: Eukaryota > Viridiplantae > Streptophyta > Magnoliopsida > Malpighiales > Erythroxylaceae > Erythroxylum > Erythroxylum platyclados. The sequence goes on from JAOQMM010000001.1 coordinate 5,025,317, forward strand.
TACATTTAATCTTAACTTATACGAATATAGTATTATATTAGAACTAAATTTGGTACCGGACTGCCCTGATACATCATGTTTCTTGTTTTCTGTATTTATCACAAATCACGTACTGATTTACATAATTACGCCATCAGAAAATTGACACCAGTTATTTCAGCCTTTTGTCTTGCAGACCCACCGAGTTAAAAAGAAGCTCAAACGCATAATTCGATATCGTCCTCTCATTGGCTTTGGCTCTTTCTGCTCCTTTTGTTGTTTAGCAAACGTACAAATAGAACCGTCCAATCGAGTAGAAGTCCAAGTACAATAGTCTATATATTCCTCCAAACATTCATTAAATTTGTCCATCTAAAATCCACCACTTACACTATATATTTATATATATGAAAGAAAAACGAAGTGCTGTATTCAGTTTGTAATGATTACGGGAATCTTTCCTCTCAATACGACTGTAGAGACGAAAGAACTGCTAAAATCGTGAATGAAACGGGGCAGACAAATCCAAGTCAGGGAAGTTATATGTGTGAAAAATTGACGAAGACAGGAGATGACACGACGTCGATTTGAAAGACACAGAATTACAACACCCACAAAGTGCACAGAAAATTTCATGTGAAAGAAAATGTAGGACCAAAGATACATGTACACTCACCGAAAGCTAAAACCTTGGTCGAGGTTCAAGAGGGCAGCATAAACAAGTGCATCACGTCTATTGGGTCAAAGTACCAAGGTATCTAACATAGCATGCCACGAAGCCCGTTGACCGTTCAATTAATCCAAATAGGCGGCTAAGGGGTAATATTATATATTTTCTCCTAATTTAATTCCTTGCTTTTGGTTGCGGTCTTATGATTGACTTTATGTAAGAAGTCGTTGTCAAGGGAACATTAAGTATGTATGCTTTTGAAAAGTGAAAACAATTGCTTACGTTAAATCTCTTTAATTCTTTTTGCGTTGCCTCCGAGGAGAGAAATACATATATTATTTTTATTATTCTGTTTCTATTCCAATAAATAAATATACATAAAATAAATAGACGAATGCTTATAGAATAAGATAGAAATAAAATAATAAGAACATATAATCTAAACCCTCTAAAGAGAGCGTACTTTCAATAAAGATTCACTTGAAAAATGGTGCCTATGTATAAAAAGGATATATATTTTATTTGGTAATTAATAATTGCGACATCTTTTATTTATCAAAATCAAGATCCCTTAATATTTTGTTTTAGTCTAATTTAACAAAGACTTAATAATAAATCGTAACAAATTATATGTCACACTACGTGGCAATATGAGGGTCCAAATATACTGCGACAAGCTAAGTAATCTAACAAGTCAATTCTGAAGGAAATATTAGATGATAAATTATAGAGTAGGCAGTCATCAATCTTATAACTTAATGATGGAAATGATCTAAAATCCTCTCTTCAATTAAATTTCAATGGATAAATTTTTAATTCATAAAACATATTAAAATAATAATTCAAGATTTAACTTATTAATTTAACATTTTTCTCAAATTAAAGTAGTAAGGTTATGTTGAACTAACAATTACATCTTTTATCGGTGTAGCTTTGTGACTATTAGCTTATTAATATGTCGAGAGAAAGGAGAGGACAATATGTGACGGGCAAGATAAAATCTTTTCCCACTTAAATAAAATTATGGGAAACAAATATGAATGCACAAAATAAATTACATGAGATAATACCAAATTTTTAATGTAAAAAAATTCTTAATGTCAAAAATAAAAAGCTTGGGACCTAGTCTAGAAAATAATCCATTATAAAATTAATGAGTACATCAAAATGAGTTTTTTAATAGTTCAAGAGCTTACAATAATAAATATTCATTAATAAGAGTGGTAATCAAACAATGTGTATATCAAAATCTAGATAATAAGATGACTATATTCTATACCACGATAATACTTTCCCAATTTCATTATTGTTATTCTCTAGTACCATAACAATTTTGCATTGTTAAGTTTAACAGCTTCTGTAAAAGCTCTTTCTCACACTAAATGAGAAAATAGTAGTAAGCACTTATAAAGATGAAGAGAACAACCACATCAAGATCAAAAATAGAAAGAGATAAAGTGGTCACATTAGCCATATAAAATAGCCACATAACAAACACAAAGGTTATGTAAAAAGGAGGTTAATGTACCCACACTTAGTGACCACACTTGCTACAAGTTTTGGCCAAGTGAGAAAAAGAAAGTAGTCTTCAAAATCCGCACCCACAACTCCTCCAAAAGAGAAGAGAAAACTGATGAATATATATTATCACATCACTCACAAGAAACCCTAAAAATATGAAAAGTCAAAAACTTCTTCATAAAGGTTACATTTCTCCATATAAAAAGTACACAACCTAAACACTTCTTTTAAATATAGTGGGCATCACTTGAAGAGGACCTATAACAAGCTCTCGCTCTAACATAAGTTGAGGCCTTTTCCAAACCAACAATTAATCAACAAGTATTAAACTTTTCTCTTGGTAGAGACTTCATCATTATGTTTGAAACACTATGATTTCTATGTAATTTTTTAAGCTTAAGCAATTTAGAATCCATAATATCATGTGTCCAATGATATCTCACGTGAGTATGCTTAGATCTACCATAGAAAGTAGGATTCTTGCTAAGATGTAAAATAGTCTGACTATCATAAACAAAACATACATGTTTTTGTGTAAAATCGTGTTCTTGAAGAAACTTCTTCATCCAAAGCAATTCTTTGCAAGCTTCAGTTGCAGCAATAAATTCAGCCTCTATGATAGACAATGCAACAAACTTTTACAACCTAGATTGCTAAGTCACAACTCCCTTAGCAAAGGTAATTAGATAGTCTGAAGTCGACTTTCTTGAGTCAACATCACTTGCCATGTCTGAATCAGTGGACCTAGAAAGAATAAGATTTCTTACTCCAAAATACAGTTTTAAATGGAAGTACTTCGTAGAAATTTGATTGCATTTGATCTCCTATCCTGTAGATCTTTCTATGCAAGTGCATCTATTGTTTTTATATTATAGGTTATTGAGTGCCAAATGTTGATCCCACAAAGACTATTAGTACTAGTAGTAACTCTTTTCCTATTATTTAATTGAAAAATTAAGGTGATGATGAAAGATTAGTTTCAAAACTAAAATAATAAACTATGAAAAAATTAACACAATTGATTAACTAGAATGAAGATTAAATTAAGCAACAATTAATAAAGATGGCGGTTCCTAAATTTGGATTCTCGTAGGATTCAAAATTTAAAAGATATCTTTCAAATTTGAAGGCTGTATAAAAATCCCTAATTCATTCAACACATACTGGACAACGAATCATCATAAGATATCTCCAACCCATATTAGTAATCAAGTCATCGGATTTTTCTTTAATATGTAATTCTTATAAAGAAGGATAATGCTCATACTTACCATCATTAATATGTCTAGTTTTGAGAGCGACATACCTTTTTTTTCCTTTCTGTAGATTTGAAGGTAAGATATCTGCAAAGGTTTGACTCAGCTGGTGGCAAGATAGATGTATTTTTAGCCATTCGAGCATGCTTTCTATGAGTATTTGTGGTAGGAATAATGTCAGATTGATTTTGTTCTATTGGATTTGCCTTAGACTTGCCTTTTGCTACTGTCCTATTAGTATCTTTTGAACGTCCCATAATTATGACAATTATAAATAAGAAAAGTAATCCTAAAAAAACTAAAACAACCTAGTAATAGCTAAAACTAAAATTAAAATGAAAGCAACTAAAATTATTTAATAAAAATAAGTAAAAACAATGCAACACATTTAACCTAGTTTTTGTTCTTTCTTTTTGTTTCTTTATTTATAGTAGTAACCCCACTAGTCTCTCAGTAAGAATTAGTGTCCCCAGCAGTCCCAAAAGACCACAGTAACAGCCACACATCTTAGCCATTACATAGCATACTAGGTGCCTAACGCACCACACATCCATCGCACACTCCACAAACAACGACCCAATACACCCATTGCTTAAGTAGTCCTTAACAATGATGCCAAAATTTTGATTAGTTCGTCAAACTTCTCAAAATTAATTTCAATTCACTAACTTCTTGTAGCAGTCATAGAGGAATCTCAAGAGAACTAAAAGCTAGTTTCTTAATTTCAACTAATAAAACAAAGTGGAGGTTTATGAGTAATTAACTAATGAACTAAAACTAACAAAGAATCAAAATAAACCAACTGAATATAAAGAGTGAGATATTAAATTTTAATTAATTCCGATTTAAGGAAAATATCTCATCCAATTATAACATTGATTATTAGTTTTAAAAAATAAATTTCATAATTCAAATAATTAGTTTGAAACCTATTAAGATAGCCATAATAAACTCAATCTTTTCTTAAATTAATCGTTTCAAACATAGTATTCAAACCAAAACTTACAATAAAATTGACTGGGTATAAGCATTTCATATCAATTAAATGATAGTAGTAAGTTTAATGAAATAGACTAAATCCTAAATTAAATAATTGAGATAATTACAGCTATTTAATTTTTTACAATTTTTTAATTTATTTTTCTTTTTTTTCATAAGGTAAATATACAAATTTATAAATAATATATTTACTACTTGTACTAATCATTCATGACAATTACAGATTACTGACTTCCTATTAGGATAACTATAATAGGTCTCAATTTTTTCTTAAATTAATTGTTTCAAACCTAGTATTCAAACCAAAACTTACCATAAATTGATTGGGTATGATAACATTCCATATAAATTAAATGATAGTAGTAAGTTTAGTGAAAAAGACTAAACCCTAAATTAAATAATTAAGATAACTACAATTGTTTAATTTAGTTTTTTTGTTTCTCATAAGGTAAATATGCAAATTCATAAACACATTAGGGAAGGTGTTTGTAATGTTTTCTTCTCTTTTTCCTACCCAAAAACTAATTTCTTTCTATCTTGTAGAGATTCTTTTATAAATGGAAGGAATAAGTCTTTTAATTGAATTGAAACTCTTAGGGGTGAATTTGACATTAGGCTTAATATTCACTTGTCCAATACAACAATCTGTCAACTTTTTTATCGAATTCATAATTTTGATAAATAATGATCTAATTTGATACAATCTCTACTTATTACCTCCTAAAGAAAATAAAATTAATTTCACCAATTAAGTACCAAAGTCAGTCTAAAACAAAAAGGATAATTACAATTAACATAACCAAATCATATCTTATCATCAAGTGAAGATTAGAAAACTAGTTAGTGGTAATATGATTAAAGCATTATGTTCAGTTCATAGTGGGAGTTGTAAAGTTGTTACTTTAGCTGGGTATTGGGCTATGGATCGTCGAATTCAACATATCTGTTCAATAACATCTCAGGTACAGTTTGGTTGAAGAAGAAGGCCAATTTTTCTGCGTTCTTACAAGCTGTAATTTCTTTTCATGTAAGAGCTTGATCATTTCCATTCCTCTTAGTTCTGCTACGAATACTGGAGTCTTAAGTAACATGTTTTCACAATGATTGTTGTAGATATTGAGTTTTTGTATACTAAGTATAGGATCAAAGGGAGTAGTTTGACAGTCAAAAACATGGCGTTTAGAGTATTTCCAGAGGAAAATGGAATGAGGAACTGAAGAATTTATAGCTAAGAGTTCTTTCATTAATTATAATTTCGTTCTATCTTCCCATAGACTTTTGGGTATGCACATGTATTTAGCACCATCGCATTTCAAAAGACCCCAAAGGTGTTCTCACCACTGTAGGTCATGTATAGGAATCCATCTTCATCCTTGTTTTCCTCATAAATTCCAGACATCAAGGCTGCTGTAGTTACAAAAACAAAATTACTACGTAAAAAACTTCATCAAATATGGAAAATGAATTACTTGAAGTGTTATAACTTTATCACACCAGTCGGTGGAAGAATATTCTTCACAAAGATGAAAATAGGCTTTTTAGGACTGCGCTTAATCCTCTTTTGTACCATATATACAAATTGCCTAACGGTGAGATCAACAGGCACTAGATATCTACATCTATCCCAGATCAAATAATTATTGTACATAAAATATAAAATATGAAATGAAATTGTGCTAAATTTAACTATTTTGAGTTACCACAGCAAATGCACTCAACACACTCCAATAATGAGCAGTATCCTAAATTGACACGATGCGCTAATTATCATTGTTTAAATGATAATGCTCGATCACTCTAAGGTCTATCTAGGAAAGCTTTTTAGTTGAAGTACAACAGTTTTATTGAAAGCAAAATCTAGATCCACCCAAAGTTTTTTTCTTCTTCTCATCCCTCTCCACCACCCTATCAAACCTCCTGTAAATACCAATTCTCAAAGAAGAGCAGGGAGAAAACCAAATTAAAGAAACCTATTGTATTTTCTCTTGTGCTAACTTAAATATTCAATACAATAATTAGAAGTTAAGGGATAACTCCTAATAGTCACTTTTGAGTCCGAGATAAGATTAATGCACTAATCTCTTTCTAATATAAAGTTTATACCCAGGGTTTCTAATATAAAGTTTATGCCAGTACAGTAAGTTTTGAAAAATGTAGGGACCTTTTTGTAAAAAATTAAAACTTTTAACAAAAATTTTACAAAAACACCCCTAGTGCTTTTGCCTCCCTCCCTATGAATATAGATATTTAGTTATATTAAATATAATGCTTTTTAATTATAATTGTTAATCATATATTTATTAAATTAATTTAATAACACAAAATTATGCCTCATAAAATTATTTTTAATTAAATATATTTTTGAAAAATAAAGACCATTACTTAAACAATTAAGTTTCATAATATTCTTATATAATTATTTGTAATGACTTTTTTGTGGTGTTGAGTAAACTTTAAATTTTAAAAAAATTAATAACTCGTATAAGTGCACTATTTTTTAAATTTCACTACATTATTATAAAACAACAAAAAGAGTACACTAGAGTACATATTTAGTGACTACCCTATGTGTAGTAGAATTTGAACTTATCAACTTTCAATTTAACATTAATTTTTAAAATTTTATTTTATTTTTAGATATAAAATATTGTTGTTGTTAACTTTAATATATAACTTACACAAAAATTTTAACTCCTTGATCTAAATTAAAATTTAAGATAATAACTAAATGATGTCATTCATATTATACAAAACATTTGAATACAAATAGTTAAGTAAAAAATTAATAGAATATTGTAACCATAATTGTCAAATTATTATACATTTGTATGAATGTAACAACTTTATTTAGCGATCATACAAATTTTTGAAAATTAATGTTAATAAAAATAAATAAATTGTTGTTATTTTAAATTTTTATTATTATAATTTTTGAAAACATGGTTGATGTAAAATTATAAAGTGTACAGTACAATATATTAATAAACTGTTTTGCAATTTTAGAAAAAATTCAGGGACTATTTTGTTAATTTAAAAAATTACCTGAAACGGTATCCGGTATTGACTGGTACTGATATAGTACCGTATAAAAACTCAATCCAATACTAATGTTGGTATGGTATTCACAACATTGCTTATATCTCTTATACATGCTTGATAATCCACTCAGAAGAAAACAAAAAAGGTAAAGGATTTTATGTTTTAAGAATGAGGTTAAAAAATTACATACTTGGCGAATAGAAAAGAAATGCTAGTAGATTTCAGATTCCTTAGAAAATACAAAATTAAAACTTGTTTTGGTTTTAAGATGAAAATATCATCATTCAGCACTATAAGTTAAATTTTAATGTGAAGAATAACACCTTTTCTTATCAATACCAGGGACATCAGTCTTTTCAGCCCTTTCGACGATCAGCTAGAGGTAACAAAGGACACTCAGATTACTATATAACAATGCACGAATACGTCGAATACTATCACGTAACGAAAAGAAGAAAGCAAATCATACAAGAATTCTATCTGGACATTTTTCCCTGATGTGGGGCGATTGCTTAGTCTGTAAGAACTTTTCCTCTTCTTGTGTCATAAATGGTCCACACGTTATGTAGTTAATGGGTATTTAATTCCTAGTTTTACGATAACTCTTAGTGTGCTTGATGGAAGCACATTCATATAGGTTGTTTTCTCAGACTTTGGGCCCCTAAGCTTCATTTTCTCTTCCGAAATACATACACTATCGTATTGGGGATTTGAGAGCTTAGAAGACTTCTAAAATGCAGCTCTTCAAACGCAAACAACAATGGCAGGAGGTATTTTATTTTTCTTCCGCATTTATTTTCTATGCTTATTTTAATGTATATATTATTGTTAAATATATGTTAGAATATGCTTACATAGTCCACACACAAGTAAATAAAACGAAACTAATTAATCACACCCCAGATTGACCATTACAGAAATTTCTAATGCAAATTAATGGTTTGAAAGACAATATTAAGTTGAAAGATAGAAACCCATATGATATAAATTCATAGATAACCCCAAAAATATTAAAATAAAAAGCAGTTGCGAACCCAAAACCCTAATGGCCTGTTTGGTTTGCCGGTTGGAATAGATAAGGAATAGAATAGTTATTCTTCAGGAATAGAATAGAGTGGAATAG